>SJXQ01010310.1:0-150135 GCA_006408695.1 Aepyceros melampus | reverse complement strand
TGGCCACTGCTGAGTTTTCCAGATTTGCTGGCATATTGAGTGCAGCACTTTCACAGCGTCATCTTTCAGGATTTGAAACAGCTCAACTGGAATTCCATCACCTCCACTAGCTTTGTTCATAGTGATGCTTTCTAAGGCCCACTTGACTTCACATTCCAAGATGTCTGGCTCTAGATTAGTCATCACATCATCATGATTATCTGGGTCGTGAAGATCTTTTTTGTACAGTTCTTCCGTGTATTCTTGCCACCTCTTCTTAATATCTTCTGCTTCTGTTAGGTCCAGACCCTTTCTGTCCTTTATCGAGCCCATCTTTGCATGAAATGTTCCCTTGGTATCTCTAATTTTCTTGAAGAGATCTCTAGTCTTTCCCATTCTGTTCTTTTCCTCTATTTCTTTGCATTGATCGCTGAAGAAGGCTTTCTTATCTCTTCTTGCTATTCTTTGGAACTCTGCATTCAGATGCTTTATCTTTCCTTTTCTCCTTACACTCATCTAAATAAAAAGCATTCCCCAATTCTCAGAACCCTCCAGGACTGATTGTACAATTAACAATGACTTTCATTTTTTTCAAACACATATCTACAAACTCATTTTCTCAGGGCTGCTCCTGAGAATTCTGTTTTGTTCATCTTTTCCCCTTTACACCTAGCACAGGTCTTGAGACATAGTAAGTACTCAATAAAAGTTCATTAAAAAACATGTATGGGTGTTTCCTTGATGTTCCAGTGGTTGGGAATCTGCCTGCCAATGCAGGGGACACGTGTTCGATCCCTACTTTGGGAAGATCCCACATGCCAGGTAGCAACTAAGCCTGCAAACAGCAGCTACTGAAGCTTGTACACCCAGAGCCCATGCTCCCCAACAGAGAAGCTGCTGCAATGAGAAGCTTGCACACCACAACTAAAGAGTAGACCCTGCGCTCCAGACTCCAGAAAGTCCAGGCACAGCAATGAAGACCCAGTGTAGCCACAAATAAATGAATAAATCTAAAAAAAAAATGTATGCACAAAATTGGAACCCTGAGAGGACGGGAGAAGGGGAGGGGGGAAGGAAGAAGGAAAGACATTTCTACAAGCCCCTCAGCTCATGACAAACTACAGAGAGTCACACTGGGTTCACAGAATCATTTAATTAACAAGGACTTCAGAACTTTCACCAGCAGATCCTAAAATCAGGATAAAAACTTTTTTCTTTTCTCCCTTTCTCCTGTAGCCGAGCAGACAAAAGCCTGGTATTGTTTAAACTGTGGTCATTAGACTCTCAGACTCACAGGCTGTACTTTTCACTTTTTTCCTTGAGGTTCTCAGTAATTACAGGGTAGCTGAGGTATTTTCCCTTTTCTGGAAGGGAGGCTAAAGAGACTAGTCCTGCACAGCTGTGGTGAACATCTGCAGGTTGGGCCATCCGGTATCAATCCCACTTTCTGTTAGGAAATGCCTCCAGGGGCAGCCTGGGAGGGGCGGGGCCTTGCCTCCTGATCTCCTGGCCCTACGGCCATGGCATGGAAGCCCAGATCAGACAGTTGAACACCCTTGTCCTGGGCTTGGACTCCTGAAGGGATGGTGGAAAATGGAAGTAAGTAAAGTCACTCAGTCGTGTCCGACTCTTTGTGACCCCATGGACTGCAGCCCACCAGGCTCCTCAGTCCATGAGATTCTCCAAGCAAGAATACTGGAGTGGGTTGCCATTTCCTTCTCCAGGGGATCTTCCCGACCCAGGGATCGAACCCGGGTCTCCCGCATTGGAGGCAGAGGCTTTAACCTCTGAGCCACCAGGGAAGTCAGGTGGTTAAAATTTGTTCATCATGGTAGTTATGGTGTGGGCAGAAGGGCATCTATGCCTGGGGTGGCCATGTCTGCACCAGGAAGCCTTGTCTCGGCCACAGTTCTCTCTGGGAAATAGGCTGACTTCCTGGCCTCTGGAGCCGTCCCTGTTCTAGCCTGTTTGAAGTATGGTCCTCCAGACTTTCTGAAGCTTCTATGAGCCCACACAGTCTTCCAATCAACTCTTGTTTTGATTCAATGAAACCAGAGTCAGTTTCTGTTATTTGGATCTGAAAAAAAATTAACTAGTACAATAGGAATCAAAGTTAAAAGAGAGAGAAGCAGAAACTGAAAGAGAAAAAGGAAGGAAGGAAAGAAAGGAGGGAAGGAGGGAGAGAAGGAAGGAAGGAAGAAGGAGAGTCCTCTACTGCTTGGAAAATGGGTGTCTAGCGCCTTCTCAGTGCATAATAGGCACTCAGAGAACATTCAAGGAAAGTCCCTTTAGATACATGTAGTTTAAGATGTTTGTTAGGTCGTCTCCCTACCTGATCCTCATCTCAGCTCTAGGGGTTCTCTAGGGATCAGGCAAGTCTGATTTTTCATCTGTGTTGAAAAGCAGAGACATTACTCTGCCAACAAAGGTCCAAGTCAAGGCTATGGTCTTCCCAGTGGTCACATACGGTTCTTTATGGACCATAAAGAAGGCAGAACACCAAAGAATTGATGCCTTTGAACTATGGTGCTGGGAAAACTCTTGAGAGCCCCTTGGACAGCAAGGAGATCAAACCTGTCAATTTTAAGGAAAACCGACTCTGAATGCTGGTTGGAAGGACAGATTCTGAAGTTGAAACTCCAGTATTTTGGTCATCTGATGCGAAGAGCTGACTCATTGAAAAAGTCCCTGATGCTGGGAAAGATTGAGGGCAGAAGGAGAAGAGGGCATCAGAGAATGAGATGGCTGGATGGCATCACCAATAACAGGAATTAGGGCAAACTTAGGGAGATGGTGAGGGACAGAGAGGCCTGGCATGCTGCAATCCATGGAGTCCCAAGAGTCGAACACGAATGGGCGACTGAACAAGAATAACAATACCCATGTATAGAAGCATATGAAATTGTCAATTTTTAACCATTTTGACCTACAGAAATGATCATTCCAAAGGGTTCAATGGAATACTTAAGATTAAATAAAGTTATTCACAGAAAGTGCTTTCCACAATGCCTTGTACAAGGTAAGATCAGTAAATCTGTCCCCAACTTAAGTTCCAGCAGCAGAATTTTTTCAAGTTTCACACACAGGACATTGGAAGCAAACTTCAACAATTCTTGGAAAGAAAGGAGAAAGATAATGAATTAACAGACATAGGAAGAATGCAAGTGATTATTTCAATGAGCATTATTTCTCAAGCAACTGCTCTGGGCCAGTCACTCTGTGAGCTACTGGGGATCCAGAGGAAAGCTGGACAGACAAGGGGCCTGGGAGAGAAACATCAGCTGTATATTCAGCGTAGTTTCTGACAAACATGGCAAAAGGTCGCTTATCTGTGTTCTCTCATTTCATTCTCACAGAACCACAAGGTGGGGATTAACTCTGTGTATAAATGACTGAACTAGGCTGAGAGTCTAACAAATGTCCAACACCAACAGTTAACAGGTGATAAAACTAGATTTAGAACCAGGATGAGCTAACCAGCACGCTCAATGGTCACAATACGTCAGTGCGGTAGACTAGACCCTTTCCTCGGGGCCGCCCAAGCTTTGAGGCTTCATCGCAACCCCCTTGCTTCCCCTGGCCCCACCCCCATCGTATCTCTTTTATCATCCAATTCTGATTTGATAAAACATTGCCTCCCACATCAGGCGGTTTGGTTCCTAAGTCAGAGACTCCTTCTAGTTCTGGGCCTGGGATACAATGTGGCATCGCTCTGGCAGCATTTCCTGGAGACCTGTGGGAAGCACTGTGGCCCTAGGTATCCTTTTGCCCCTCCCGCTTGAGCTGTTTTAGAATTTTCAAGTCCTCTCTTCATCTCCACCACAACGGAGGACCAAGTCCTCCAATCAAAGTTTTCTTAGTTGTACCAAATGCCTGAGGTGTGGAGAAGTTACCGCACCTGGGTGCCCTGCCATTGCCTGCCACACCTGCGGCTTGCCTCTTCAGCCTTTGCTGTGGCCTTTCTCAAACGGGTGCAGCTGTGGATTCATTAATTTAGTGGGAAAATAATGTCAGCTTTGGCCAGGCACTGCCTGAGGTCTGGCCACACCTCAGGGAGCGGTCCCCAACCTTTGTGGCACCAAGGACCAGTCTTGTGGAAGGCAATTTTTCTATGGACTGGGGGTGGAGGGCTGGTTTCAGGATGATTCAAGCACATACATTACTCTTATTGTGCACTTTATTTCTAACCCAGCGCCGCCACTAATCTGACAGGAGGTACCTGTCCACAGCCCAGAGGTTGGGAACTCCTGCCTTAGGGTAACAGATGCTGCCATTGCTCACCTATATCCCCTCAGGCCTTCCCATCTCAGCGTGAGCAGCCCCACAGACACTCAACATTTGCATCTTTTTGCCTAGGGTTTTTTCTTTGTTCGCTTGCTTTTTAACGGAGGAAAACTGCTCTGCATGTCACAAGGCAGGACAGACAAGTCCTAGAATCCACCCTCCAACAGGCCGGCACTCTACTGGTGAATTGTGACAGCTGGTGTATAAATCCTCCAGTTCCCTCGGCCGCTGGGACAGGAACCCAAAGGCAGGTATTCTACACTGACTCCCAGAGTCCCCAGTCAGGTCAGGCTCAGTTTTCCACAATGGTAAGGTGGTTGAAAACACACTCCTCTTTCATTTCCTTTCCTTCTCTATCTCACTGTCCCCAACTCCACCCCACCCCTAAATAAACTGTCTACACTTTCCCGGTCTTGGAGTCAGCCTAACCCCAGTCAGGGCCAGGTGTACACAGAGCTTCACATCCCTCCCTCGGGGACACATTCGGGCAGCAGTCACTTGCTGCGCCTTCAAATCTCTCTTTTCTGACTATTTATTCAACAGTTATTAAGTGAAGCTTGCAACTTCCTATGGATACATGTTATGATAAATACTAATTTCCTATGAAAAAACACTATTTACAGATACAACTTAATTGCTAGTTCTTGTCGACTGGCTGAAGCAGAATCAACCTTGAGGAAAACTTGGACAAAAATTCCCACCTTTCAGAATCCTGATTCTGTCTCCAGTTTTCTTTGCTGACTTCCCAAAGTAGACTTTGTAAGGAGCCACTTTAGAGGATTTTTAAATTTAGATGATAGAGTGAGTCATACATTCCCAGTAAAGAGCACGAACCACGCATCCATTCTATGGTTTTTAGAACTTCATCAGAGTGTGACCAACTGTGAATTTCACAAAAATTCCAGAGATTGGCTGGAACTAACAAAGAGTACTTTTCATTCCCGGTGAGAGAAGCCATCTCCTTCAGGGAGAACAAGAGCTTCCTTCTCAGGTGACTCAGACAGTAAAAAATCTGCCTGCAATGCAAAAGACCTAGGTTTGATCCCTGGGTTGGGAAGATCCTCTAGGGAAGGAATCCCATGGACAGAGGAGCCTGATGGGCTACAGTCCAAAAGAGTTGGACACGATTGAGTGACTAACACTTTTGCTTTTCACTTTCGGGGTAGCAGGACCAATTTATTTATTTTAAATTAATTTTTGTTGGAGTATAGTTGCTTTACATTGTTATGTTGATTTCTACTGTACAGCAAAATGAATCAGCCGTCCATATACGTATATCCCCTCCCTTTTGGACTTCCTTCCCATTCAGGTCACCGAGGGCACTAAGTAGAGTTCCCTGTGCCATACAGTTCGTACTTATTGTCTATTTTATATTACCAACAGTGTAATGTGTCAGGACCAAATTAGTCCAGTCACATCTTAGAACTCTGTGTAGATAAGCATCCTGGCTGGCCCCTGGCTGGCCCGCCCTTTCATTCACCTCCCTCCACCCCACTGTCTGCACTGTCTTCCCTTTGGCCTTGTGCTGCGCTGTGCTTAGTCACTCAGTCATGTCCAACTCTTTGAGACCCCTTTGGTGCCCCTACCTCTCAGCATTAAGAGCCCATTTGGCAAAAGTTTGGTGGTTCCCGGGCCAGAAGCTAAGGTGAGCCCTACTTCATGTCACCAAGACTTAGGACACAGCTTCTGCAGCTGCCTTCCTCTCCACCCTGTCCATACTCCTTCCACACCTTCCACTGGGTGGGAGTAATCTGGAAGTCACAGTAAGGGAGGGAACCCCAGGATGTGAACAGTCTTGCTAGGGCTATAGTGCAAGTAGGCTCATGGGAGCCCTGGACTGCAGCAGGCTCTTGAGGACTTCCTGAGTGTTCCTGATTGACAACTGAGAGAAGTGGGTGAAACATTAACTCAGTTTGACCTGACAGTTTTTTATGGAGCATCTCCTATGCCCCTAGCACCATATGAAACCACATGCAGGGGAAGGATGCTGAAGATTATCAAGATGTGGTCTAAGTGCTGGAGGAAATTTACAGATATCTTAGCAAGGAAATGATTAAAATGCATTAAACAACTAATTTAAAACTAATTAAATTAATTAGAATTTAGTTAAATTAATTATACTCAATGATGACCTGAATCTGATGGCTGTAGTACAATCCATTGGTCCAATTTTTGGAGCAGGAGGGGCAATGTGGCTATGAGAAGAAAAAACATATAAGGCACCTACTAGGTACTATATAATTTACATTCAATTTCTCAGTTAATCAGCCAACCAGCTTATGAGATAGATATTATCATTATTACTATTCTTATTATCATTATTTCCATTTCACAAACAGGAAGCCAGAGACTCAAAAAGAACAATTTTTTTCCATAGTTATGGAGGGGGCAGAGCTGGGATTTCAGTCCATGTCTGTCAAATGCTAGGTCTTGTGTTCTTCAATATTAGATGCAATCGAAAGTTAGATTGAGTTCATGTGGATGAGTGTAGTGAGTGCAGCCTTTAAGGGAGAAGAAGGATTTGAATTGGATATGAGAGCTGGGCTGCATTTGGATGGGCTGAGAGGAAGAGGGAAGTCACTTTGAGCATGGGAAACAATATGTCATGGAGTGCTCAGCATCTAGAATAGAGTCTGCTATGTGGAAAGCTGTAGGATGAATGGATGGATAGATGGGTAGATGGATGGATGGATGGTTAGATGGAGGGGTAAGCAGATGAATAAGTGGGTAGGTGGATGAGTGGATGAACAGGTGGGTCAGAAGGTGGGACGTTAAAGAATGGAAAGGTGAGTGAATGGGCAGGTGAAGGAATGGATGGATGGATGACATTACGTATAAGACATGATAGTCCCTTATAAAAGATGAATACAGAGACAGGAATGATTTTTAATATGCATATGAAGATTTCAATTTGAAAACCAATGTGGTCTCTTAAATGGATCAGCTCAGAGAGTCTGTAAACATATTACCAGGAGGGTTTCATGGGTCTTAAGAATTAAGAGTTAAGATCAAAATTAGTTAAGGTAGATAAGATCAATGACCTTAATTTCAATTTGTATTTCACTATTTCCTAGTTGTGTGACTTTGGTAAAATTTCTTAACTTCTCTGGGCCTTGGTTTCTTCATCTATATAATAAGAATGAATACCTTCTATCATTCTTAAAAAGGATAAATGAATCAGTCCATGTAAAGCTCTTAACATCGTGCCTGGCATTCAATAAAAGGTAAGGAAATTTTCAAAATAAGTAAATACGATGGGGCTGATTAACCTGGGGCTTTTTGGTGTGGCCAGGAGCCTACCTAACAAGCAAGACTTATTATTTATCAAAATCATTTTCAGGGAGACTGAAGTAATCTAATTGATGCATGCTAATTAAAACTTCTAAACAAACACATGACAGTCCAGAGACCAGAATTTGGAACCACCAAGCTTCTTAAATTTGAAAGATAGTTTAACAGAGCAGGGAGATAGAGTTATTTTGAAATCTGAACACAGCTGTTGTTTACTTAATGAAAAATCAGAGGATTAGGAATGGGAAAGAATTGCATCTATCCACAAGGTCCCAGTAGGCTGCGGTCATTGCAAGCAGAGTTGACCGCGGTGCGGAGGCACAAGCGATTTACTCAGAGCACTGGATGCGGACAGTGGCTGAGCCCCGCAGACGCTCCTGCAGGCTCCATTGGTGTGAGATCAGAACAGGGGCTCCCACAATGTCAATGACCTACAGGGCTGGGAGGGCTGCTGCCCTGGTTTCCCATTTCCCACTGGAGGACCAGAGACTCAGGGGAGGGCAATCCTTGTGCTGGGGGAGGTACAATGCAGCCAGTGTGTACTCGCTTCTCTTACCTTCTCATGCCCTCTGTCTTGGTCTCTGGGGTGCAGGTGGGTGCTTAAACCTCACCCTCGAGTTCTAGGATGTCCTGCTCTTGAATAGATGTAACATTCCTGGAGGGTGGGGAGCTAGGCCAGGATCAACCTGTGTCTGCTTTCTGGTGATGTCATCCTTCCCTCCATGCCTTTCTTCTCCTCTGGCCGCAGGCCTCCTTCACTGAACTGTAATTGTCCTTCTTTGTCCCTCCCCAAACTGAGCTTCCTCAAAGATGGAGACCACGTCCTTCCTTGCTCACCACTACATCCTCAGTTGGCACGTACATATTTGATGACTTAAGAGGAAGGAAATGAGGAAAGAAGGAGGGAAAAAAAGTCAGTTGATTTTTCAGTGACCTTTAAGAAAGGATTATCTAGAAAAACAGGGATCAGCTGGTGTTCAGAGGCCTGAGTGCATTCCACGTACCCCAAATACAGCAAGGAGCACACAGCAGCCACTCAATAATTGCTAATAATAATAATTGTAATTAAAAGACACTTACTCCTTGGAAGAAAGTTATGACCAACCTAGATAGTATATTCAAAAGCAAAGACATTACTTTGCCAACTAAGGTCCATCTAGTCAAGGCTATGGTTTTTCCTGTGGTCATGTATGGATGTGAGAGTTGGACTGTGAAGAAGGCTGAGCACTGAAGAATTGATGCTTTTGAACTGTGGTGTTGTAGAAGACTCTTGAGAGTCCCTTGGGCTGCAAGGAGATCCAACCAGTCCATTCTGAAGGAGATCAGCCCTGGGATTTCTTTGGAAGGAATGATGCTAAAGCTGAAGCTCCAGTACTTTGGCCACCTCATGCGAAGAGTTGACTCATTGGAAAAGACTCTGATGCTGGGAGGGATTGGGGGCAGGAGGAGAAGGGGACGACCGAGGATGAGATGGCTGGATGGCATCACGGACTCAATGGACATGAGTCTGAGTGAACTCCAAGTGTTGGTGATGGACAGGGAGGCCTGGCGTGCTGCGATTCATAGGGTCGCAAAGAGTCAGACACGGCTGAGCAACTGAACTGAACTGAACTGAACTGAGTATAATAATAATAGTAATAAAATAATAATAACTGTGATAATAATAATTACCTCACCCTGCCAGTTAAGATCATTAGAATGCCTAGGTCTCCATGTAAGACCAAGACTTAAGATTTTCCAAAACGATGGTTTTGGAATCAGCTATGGTGATCCTTCTTTCAGAAGCACCTCTGCATCAGCCTGTGGGGAGAGGAGTAATGCAAGATGTTGCAGCTGGGTCCCACAGAGGGTCTGGAGCCAAACCCACAGACACGCATCCTCAAGCTCCCTAACAAGGGTGGCCTGAACTCAGTGTCAGAAGCTGGGGTCTCTGGAACCACGGGGGTCAGAAAGACAGGAAGAAGAACAAGTGACAGGGGGTGGGTCTCTATGAGGCAGGAGAGGAAGCCTGAATGGACTTTCCCCCAGCAGGGTCTGTAAGGGCTTCTGACAGGACCGCTGGCTGTGCCCAATGCCTGCAAAGGTCAGAGTGAAAGTCAGGCACTGCTGGAGGATGATGGCCACTCTGACTGGTGTGAGGTGTAGTTCTGATTTGCATTGCTCTAAGAATTAGTGATGTTGAGCATCTTTTCATGTGTTTTTTCGCCATCTCTATGTCTTCTTTCTAGCTATGCCTTGAGAAACTAACTGGGCCAAATAATTTGGGGAAACAAGTGAGCAAAACAAAGTTCTTCAAGTTTTCTTACTTTTAGGACTTCTTGCCTGCTCACATGCCTTGTGACTCTAGGAGAGACTGGTATAAGCAGTGGTTCCCAAATTTATTTATTCACAGGATCTGTGTTCCCATATATGTCAAAGACTAGGATTCTATAATGTATACCTCAGGAAATGCATCTTTGGGAAACCAGTTGTCATATCTTGCTTTCAGCCCAAGACTCCAGGAAGAGTTTTTTAAATTTATTTTTAATTGGAGGGTAATTGCTTTACAATGTTGGGTTGCTTTCTGCCATACAACAACGTGAATCAGCCATAAGTATACATATACCCACTCCATCTTGAAACTTCCTCCCACCTACACCCCATCTCAGCCCTCTCAGTCATCATAGCATCCTGGCTGAGCGTCCTGTGCTATACAGCAACTTCCCATGAGCTATCTGTTTACATATGGTAACGCATATATTCCAATGCTACTCTCTCAGTTCTTCCCACCCTCTCTTTCCCCACTGAGTCCACAAATCCATTCTCTGTGTCTTCATCTCAGGCCTGTCCTGCAAATAGCCTCATCAGTACCATTTTTTCTAGAGTTTTTAGCAATGGAAATGGGCAAGAAACTATGTTCTTGGCTTCAGAGCTAGGCTCTCCCTTCAGACAAAGACTTCCCAAGAGAGATTAGCAGCTCTTAAGACGCAAAGAGTTGGACACGACTGAGCGACTGAACTGAACTGAACTGAAGACTAAAGAATGTGTAAAGTGTAGTGGTTGGAATAACACAACCCTACATTTGAGTCCTTGCTCCACAGTTCCCTAAGACTATAAGTCAGTCATCCTCTATGGACCTTGGTTTCCTAATCTGTAAATGGGGATATAATCTATTCCTATTTTATAGGGTTATGGTGAGAAATAAATGAGCGGAATGCATGTGGAGAATGCGGTATGTTGCCCACTACATAGTTAAATGCTCAATAGATGCTTTTATTATTACAATGATACAAAAATGTCACAACATTTCATATGCGCCCCATTTTTTACTCCAGTTTTTTATTTTAATAGAGAGGAAAAGGAGACAGCGAGAGAGAGAGAGGGAAAGTGCAAACATTCTGACTTGGAAGGGAACTTATGCTTTGAAGCTGACAAGTATAATTTGTCTTGAGACTGCCAAGCTCTTGGGTTGAGCCTTCATATTAGAAAAAAGAAAAAAGAGACAAGTGAGATTAATCTGGGGCCTTCATTACTTACTCCATCTGGCCTGGCTTGGCACAGCCCCTTCCCTCTACAAACCGATTACTCCTTCAAAAGCCTCAGCAAAGTGGCCTCTAATGGGTTCTGACATGGTAGGAATGGCGCTCGCACAGCATGGAGATAAGGGCCCCAGCATCAGGGCCAAAACACTTCCAGCGCTATGGCCCAGATGCTCCACCACAAAAGAAAGAAAGGAACTGAAAGGGAGCCAAGGCCTCTGGGCCGGGGTGGATCTCAGGATTCCCAGGAGCACCTGGTTCCCTACAGAAGCGAGCAGCAGAGGCAAGGCTCACCTGGATAGGATCGGTGATACGGATTATCTGACGGGGGCATGTTCCAGTGTCCAGGGGTACTTATTAATCTGACTTTGCTGTCACATTGGGGATAGGTAGGTGCTTGGGGGGAAGTAAAGAAGCTTGGTGTTTTTAGACATTTGCCAGTAAAAACCTGCTGAGGAGGCCTTCTTGCCTTTTCTTCCAGTGCACATGGCCACCCCCACGGGATGTGACTGGGAGGCAGAGGAGGAGAGAGAAGAGGAACTGACGTTCACTGACCACTGACTATGCTCCAGGCAGTCCCCACACTGCTGGCTCCGTCACCCACAGAAGCCTGAGAAGGAGATATCACTACTGTCTCCTGAGAGAAGGCGATGTGTGTGTCCTGCGTCACCCAATAAGTGAACAGAGGACTGTCCACCTGTGGGTCCATGTTGGTAGCTGGGCTGTTCTGCTCCTTCAGTAGCAGCCTCTGGAACTGAGAGAAATTAGGAGAAGGGAGAATCTTCCGCAGCCTCAAGAGGTACCGGCTCTGTGACCTGAGATTGTGGAACATAAAGACAGCCTTTGAGCCACTGAGAAAGATGGATTCTTGAACAGAGGACACAAACCAGATCAGTGGATCCATCAGGGATTGTTTATCTTGAATCGGGAGACTGCCAGTTACTGAAACAAAGGCTCCGCTTCTGAGTTACTTTCAAAGGCTTGGGAACTTTGGCTGCTGAGGCACAAGGTGTCAAGGCCAAGCTTGGTGGCTCCCAGGGCCTCAGAGGAGTTTGGGAGGCTTGGTGAGTCAGAGACTGTGCAATACTGCCATCTCCTGGGAGCAAGGTCCATCTGGTCTGGCCAGGCAGAAATCCAGCTCAGAATACCTGACTAAATTATACGTTAGTTTCTCTGCTTCCCCAGGGAGACTTCTGTGGTCACATTACAAATCTGGACTGCCAATGTTTATTTATTATAAAGCCCAGGGAGATGGAAAGTATGGGCTTCCAAGTCAAACGCTGGCCCATTTGTTTCATTTTTAAAAACTTCAACAAATCTTTGAGTGAGTGAAAGTTGCTCAGTCTTGTCTGACTCTTTGTGACCCCATGGACTGTATAGTCCATGGAATTCTCCAGGCCAGAATACTGGAGTCGGGGAGTGGGTAGCTGTCCCCTTCTCCAGGGGATCTTCCCAACCCAGGGATCGAACCCAGGTCTCCCACATTGCAGGTGGATTCTTTACCAGCTGAGCCACCAGGGAAGCCAAACAAATATTTAGAGTCCCTAATTTGTGCCAAGCATTATGGTTGGCCCTGAATACATAATCAGTGTATCAAGGCAAATGGTCCCTAACTTCATGAATTTTATAGTTTAGTGGAGAGGCTGAGCTATAAACAAGGATTGTCCTATTGTAAGTGAGGAATTTATGCATTATTACTGTGATGAGTGTTTAGAAGGAAAAGCATAGGATGCTGTAGGAGTACACAGTGTGGAAGGGGAGAGGAGGACTCTGGCCTGGTCAGTCAGTCAGGAAAGCCTTGCCTAAGGACATGACCTACATGCAGACACCTGAAGGATCTGTAGGAATCAGCCAGCAAAGTGATTTGGGAGAACATGTGTGAAGGGCCCGACACAGGAAGAAGCCTGGTACATCTGAAGAACTAGAAGCTCTATACTGATGGAGAAAGAGAGAGAAAGAAAGAAAGTGGTGTGAAGTGAGATTGCAGAAATAGGCAACAACTAAATCACACAAGGCCTTAGAATGTCATGTGAAGGATTTGGCCTTATATTGGCCAAATCTCTTTTTGTTACATATGACAAAAACTTAATGCAAATTAGTTTAAGCTGAAAAGGCAACTTTTTGGTTCATATATTTGGGAAGTCTGGCATTAAAGCTTCAGGTATGGCTGGATCCAGGAATTCAAATAGTATTATCAAGACTTTCTTTTCAGTGAGTTAATTGTCTTTGCTTGTTTCTGCATTTCTTGCTAGTTGGCCTAATTTTCTCCTGCAGTGACATGTTCTGTCAGTTTGGTAGGAAAATAGTAACTGATATTCACCATACCTACCTATATCTTTATAATTTACAATCCAAAAGGAAGAGAAAGTTTTCCCTCCATCTCCATTCTGAAAAGAAAAATCAGGGAAAGGCAGTTGGCTCAGCTTTGGTCACAGGCCAGAAGCACTGGATTCATTAGACCTATCACTATGTCCACTGGGAGGCAGTACAATGATTAGCCTAACCTGGGTCATAGTTCTACCACTGCAGCTAGAATGAGGGTGGAGGGTGAAGAAAGGAGAAAGGGAGGCATCATGACTGATAGCCTTGGAGCTATATGGAATATGGGAGGAGACTCCCCTGAGAAAAGTGGTACTGCTTATAGAAGAAAAATGGGAGAAAATGTGGGATATATAAAAACATGACAAAATACCATCATAGTTAACAAAAAGCTGTAAGAAACCACTGATAGGCTGTATGCAAGTGAAAAACAAGATTTCTTTCTTAAAAGATCACACTGGCTATTATAAGACTGAAATGGAAATAAATGAGTAGAAGCAGAAAAGACTTCAGATTCTAGGCAAACTAAAACATCTCCCTACAATGTAGAAATTATCTTAAAATGCTCAATAAACTATAGCAAAGATCCTTTTATTTTTTTTAATATGTTTTTTTTTTTTTATTTACTTGACTGAGCTAGGTCTTAGTTTCAACATGAAAACTCATTAGATGTGGGACCTAGTTCCCTAGGCAGGGATCAAACCCAGGGCCCCTGCATTGGGAAGACAGAGTCTTAGCCACTGGACCACCAGGGAAGTCCTGCAAAGATCCTTTTAAATGCAGAGTAGAACTTGTGAAAAAGTGTGAGAAAACCTTTAGGAGGCAAAGACAAGGAAGAAATTGAAGAATGGAGCGTTGAGTAGCTGAAGCTACTTTCCCTTGGAAGTTCTTCCAGTCTTAGGTAACCAAGAAACTTACATTTTAACAGCCCTAAAAGGAGAGAGAGTCTTAGGTCTAAATGAGATGGGCATTAGGTCTGAGAACCTTCCTACCCCTGCCCACACACCACATAAAGCTGGGAATTTCAGTAAATCATGAAATACTGGACCAGGAAAAAAAAAATGTACCCATCATCAAGGAGAGATAATAAGAAAGCATTTGTGTCTTGATCTTGCCTTTAGGTAGAATAAAAGCCGTCACCTTCAAGAGTATATAGATACGAATCTTCTCGTGGGTTTGGGGTTGAAATTCATTCTGTGTGCATGGTCCTGAAATCTTCAGCTTTAAAGCAATTAGGAGGATCCCCTAGAGTGGGAAATGGCAACCCACTCTAGTATTCTTGCCTGGAGAATCTCCATAGACAGCGGAACCTGGTGGGCTATACTGTCTCCAGGGTCACAAAGAATCGGACACAATTGGAGAACTTTAGCATGTGCCAATCCTCATCAAAGACAAGGAAGAAATTGAAGAATGGAGCGTTGAGTAGCTGAAGCTACTTTCCCTTGGAAGTTCTTCCAGTCTTAGGTAACCAAGAAACTTACATTTTAACAGCCCTAAAAGGAGAGAGAGTCTTAGGTCTAAATGAGATGGGCATTAGGTCTGAGAACCTTCCTACCCCTGCCCACACACCACATAAAGCTGGGAATTTCAGTAAATCATGAAATACTGGACCAGGAAAAAAAAAATGTACCCATCATCAAGGAGAGATAATAAGAAAGCATTTGTGTCTTGATCTTGCCTTTAGGTAGAATAAAAGCCGTCACCTTCAAGAGTATATAGATACGAATCTTCTCGTGGGTTTGGGGTTGAAATTCATTCTGTGTGCATGGTCCTGAAATCTTCAGCTTTAAAGCAATTAGGAGGTCCCCTAGAGTGGGAAATGGCAACCCACTCTAGTATTCTTGCCTGGAGAATCTCCATAGACAGCGGAACCTGGTGGGCTATACTGTCTCCAGGGTCACAAAGAATCGGACACAATTGGAGAACTTTAGCATGTGCCAATCCTCAGAAGATCATGGCATCTGGTCCCATCACTTCATGGGAAATAGATGGGGAAACAGTGGAAACAGTGCCAGACTTTATTTGGGGGGGCTCCAAAATCACTGCAGATGGTGATTGCAGCCATGAAATTAAAAGACGCTTACTCCTTGGAAGAAAAGTTATGACCAACCTAGATAGTATATTGAAAAGCAGAGGCATTACTTTGTCAACAAAGATCCGTCTAGTCAAGGTTATGGTTTTTCCAGTGGTGACGTATGGATGTGAGAATTGGACTATAAAGAAAGCTGAGTGCCAAAGAATTGATGCTTTTGAACTGTGGTGTTGGAGAAGACTCTTGAGAGTCCCTTGGACTGCAAGAAGATCCAACCAGTCCATTCTGAAGGAGATCAGCCCTGGGATTTCTTTGGAGGGAATGATGCTAAAGCTGAAACTCCAATACTTTGGCCACCTCATGCGAAGAGTTGACTCATTGGAAAAGACTCTGATGCTGGGAGGAATTGGGGGCAGGAGGAGAAGGGGACGACCGAGGATGAGATGGCTGGATGGCATCACGGACTTGATGGACGTGAGTCTGAGTGAACTCCAGGAGTTGGTGATGGACAGGGAGGCCTGGCGTGCTGCGATTCATGGGGTCACAAAGAGTCGGACATGACTGAGCGACTGAACAGAACAGAAACAACTCAAACCCTGGGGAGTTCCTGAAGAAAACAAACACATACTTTTCTAGAGATCCTTAATCTAGGATGCATTCAAAGAAAATTTCGGCTGAGTATGTGTCCACAGTGCTGAGGTTTTCGGCCATCTTTTTCCCTCTGTGATGACCACATGGACCTTTAGTTGACCAGTGGCCACGAGGGCATTCCTGACCCCTTCCTGATCCCTTCGCATCTGCTTCTGGCCTTCCTAACTTCTGTCCTCATGATTCCTCTTCCTACCTATTGCTGAACTGAACCCACCATAGCCTTGATATTTGCATCATTTATCAGACTTGGAACTCCAGTCTCCTTCTCAACCTAGCTTGGGGTTTCCTGTAATTATGCTGGCCCCCAGAGACAATTTTTCTCCATCTTTTAGGCCCAGCCTGGCTTTGAGAGCCTATGTTCTAGCATGACCCTACATTCACTATGTCCTTCTCAGTTTGCCCTGACCCTGCATTCCTGGACCAGGACAGAGGGAACAGGAGAAAAGGAGAAGAGAACCAGGGCAGGCTCTGGGTTGGTCTTCATCCCAGTCTGTGACATCTCATGGGGAGGTGAGGTGGCCTGTGGAGCCTGGATGCCTCCTGACACAGAGCCCCCGTGCCCTCTTGCTGACCAGGTGTGAGTCAGAAAATAGATGTGGGAGGCTCTCCTGATTCTATCCCAAATTGAGAAGTGCATAAGGGGGCTCCAAAAGCCCGAATTCTTTCCCACACCATGGCCCGGGGCAGTGAGGCTGGCAACGTAGAATGATAGCACTGAGTTCTGAAAGTGTCTGTTACTCGGTCATGTTGACTCTTTGCAACCGCATGGACTGTAGCCCACCAGGCTCCTCTGTCCATGGACTTCTCCAGGCAAGAATACTGGAGTGGGTAGCCATTCCCTTCACCAGGGGATTTTCCTGACCCAGGGATTAAACCTAGGTCTCCTGCATTACAGGCAAATTCTTTACTGTCTGAGCCACCAGGAAGTCCTTCAAATAATTATCTGACTTAGAAAAACAGGTCCAACACAGCATCTTTGTGAAGGAAATGAAACCACCAGCAGTCCAGAAACACTAAGGGAGTGAGCTGGCAAATTTGCCCTGTGCTACATACCCATCCGCTATCCTGAGAGACAAAGGCGGGACCTTGACGGTCCTGCCAGGCCAGGAGAATAACCACGGCCATGGCACCCTTCTGAGCCAGACACTCAAGGTGTCACAGAGGAGCCGTGGGCCTGTGAGCTCACGTATGGAGACGTGTTTTGCTAACAGCTCTGGGTGGAAGCCGACTCTGGCCCTGGGCTGTGTGCCCTGTGCAGGCACCCTGGACCCACCATTCCCACAGGTCTCCATGCATATATACCTTTAGTGCCCGTCATGGGGAATTGTTATTGTTGGTTTAATGACCTTGTTCTTGACTAGCACGTGATCTCCAGTATGGAGCGGTGGCCGGCACATAGCATGGGCTCAGTATAGCTATTAAATGCAGTACATCTGTGTGTGCTAAGTCGCTGCAGTTGTGTCTGACTCTTTGCAACCCCATGGACTGTAGCCCGCCAGGCTCTTCTGTCCATGGAATTTTCCAGGCAAGAATACTGGAGTGGGTAGCCATTCCCTTCTCCAGGGATCTTCCCAATCCAGGGATCAAACCCAGATCTCCTGTATTATGAGCAGATTCTTTATTGTCTGACCCACCAAGGAAGCCCTACAAAAGCTAGAGCTAATAATAAATGCTGGAGAAGACTCTTGAGAGTCCCTTGGACTGCAAGGAGATCCAACCAGTCCATTCTGAGGGAGATCAACCCTGGGATTTCTTTGGAAGGAATGATGCTTAAACTGAAGCTCCAGTACTTTGGCCACCTCATGCGAAGAGTTGACTCATTGGGAAAGACCCTGATGCTGGGAGGGATTGGGGGCAGGAGGAAAAGGGGACGACCGAGGATGAGATGGCTGGATGGCATCACGGACTCAGTGGACATGAGTCTGAGTGAACTCCAGGAGTTGGTGATGGACAGGGAGGCCTGGCGTGCTGCGATTCATGGGGTCGCAAAGAGTCGGACACGACTGAGCGACTGAATGGAATAATAGATACTCACCTTTAGGATTCTGATAAGGATTCGATGACATGGCATATATAAACTGGTTAAATGGTATCTGGTACTGAAAAGGTGGTCAAAATATATAAGTAGTAGTGAGTTACACAATTTGGGGAAATAATCTGATTGCTATATGTCATGTTTACTGCAAACTACCTATTTGACAATATTGTTATGGAGTCAGATTCAGAGGGCTCCTACAGGTGAGGCCTCAAAGTGGCAGATGGAAAAAAAAAAGTGGCAGATGGTAAAAGCCAAAGTGTAGAAAAAAGCTGAAACCATGATCTTAAATTAGTGAAATCACACTTTAATTCACTACTGAGTTTAAAAAGCATCAGCACAATTATTTTACTAATATGTTTTGTACTATTTCCAAAATCAGTCATGATTTTGGAGTAGTCTCATTCAGCAGTAACTAGTAATTTTCTCCATGTTGGGCATCAATTGACAGATTGACTTGTCTATATTCAAAAAGGCTTTCATACCCACAAATGTTAGTTAAACATTTGTATATTCCTAGAAGTAGCAAATAAGTTTTCATTGACAGTCCCACTACCGCTGATAAATATTTCTCTTCCAGTGCGTTGTATTGAGGTGTCTGGGGCCCTATCTGGACTTAGTGGAAATAGCGCTGCAGTTGATTAGATGTACAGTGTGTCTGTCATGGGCCTGGGAACATGAGACAATAGCACATGTCTATACTTGGAAAATTGACAAATGGATGCTCTCAGCAAAAATAATTTCAAGATTAAATTCATTCTTCTGCCCATCTGACTCAGAATGGTATTTTTAGTGGGGGAAAATATTAATCCGAGCATTGTGACAGACTGTGTTTTCCAGAAGATGGCTATAGAGCTTCCAGCCACATGCAATATGACCTTGCCACTCCTCCAAGAAGAGGTAGGTGTGATGCCCCATCCCTAGAATCTGGGCTGGCCTGAGTGAGTGGGTCATCACCAGTTGGATGTAGCAGAAGTGATGCTGCCTGACTCCTGAAGCTGGGTAGGAAAGGAGACCCAGCTTTTGCCCGACTCTCGTGACACACCTGCTCTCGAGAAGCTTCCTCTGGAAGCCAGCACCAGACTGTGAGGAAAGCAAGCTATACAGAGAGATGGTGTGTAGGCCAAGCTGCTGACATTCCCAGCTGAACCCAGCCTTCAAGCCTGAGAGGCTTGGATGATTCATGCCCCTAGCCCATGAGTCATTCCTAGCTGCTCCAGCCTTCCCAGGTGAGGGCTCAGACTTGGTGGAGCAGAGATAAACGATCTCTTCTGTATGCTGTCTGCTTTCCTGACCCCCAGAATCTGTGAGCCTTTGTTGTTGTTCCATCACTAAGTCATGTGCAACTCTTTGCGATGCTATGAACTGTAGTATACCAGGCTCCCCTGTTCTTCACTATCTCCCAGTGTTTGCTCAAATTCATGACCATTGAGTCAGTAATGCTATCTGAGCATCTTATCCTCTGTGGGCCCCTTCTCCTTGTGCCTTCAATCTTTCCCAGCATCGGGGTCTTTTCCAATGAGTCAGCTCTTTGTATCAGGTGGCCAAAGAATCGCAGCTTCAGCTTCAGTAACAGTTCTTTCAGTGAATATTCAGGGTCGATTTCCTTTCAGATTGACTGGTTTGATCTCCTTGCTGTCCATGCAAGTTTGACACCACTAGCTTTGGGGTGCTTTGTTACACAGCAATGATAAACCAAAGAAAGCATCCCAAACACCAAGGGTGGGTGGAGATGGTGGACCAGCTTTCTCCTTCATTGTGATTGTGAGACTGCACAGGACAAGAGAACTCTCAAAGTTTTCATTTCTTTATCTGGAATAATAATATATTAAAGTACAGAAATGAAGTCAGAAACCAATGGAGACTGAGCTTTTATGAGACAGAGTGTTTATGAAACAATGCTGCCATGAAAAGCAAATGATTGGTACTCTTGACTAGCCCTTCTGCCAACTGGAGAGTGGCACTCTGAATCATGAAAGACATGCTTTGGGAAAAATAGTTATTATCCTTCACCCACAAATCCAACTTAATGTATTTAGGTACAGTTTTCACATTTGGTAAAAACAGAGCCAAAGCCCTCAAAAATTCCCACAGGACCAACAGACAGACATGAGACATACTCTTGCTGGCAGTGACCTCCCTTCTTTTGGATAATGACACATCAAGTTTGTGGGACTGCCTCTTGCTTCTCATAAAGAAATGGAGGAGAGCCACTCGGTCTCCCAGAAGGACACACTGTGTGCCCTCCAGTGTGAGGCCCAAGGTCAGCCGCATGCCTGTCCCCATCATGGCTTCCCTTCCAAGAACTTGCTGGGAGGCTGGGGGAGTTGGGTCTTGCGCCTGCCTTTGTTGAGTCTACTCCTTAAAGAAAAATAACTCCTTTCTACTTTCAGGCTAAATTGGTGTTAATAGAACTCTCCTTCAGTTATACCTGCAATTAACTTCTTTTTTAAAAAATTTATTTATTTGGCTACGCCAGGTCTTTGTTGCTGCAGGTGGAATCTAGCTCCCTGATCAGTGATTGAATCCAGGTCCCTGCATCAGGAGTGCGGCGTCTTATAAGTCCCCATGACTAACTTTTGTAGCAATGGAGATAAAATACTTTTAACATGTAAATCTGTGTGTATGATGTCACTTCGGTCAAGTCTGACTCTTTGTGAACCCATGACTGTAGCCTGCCAGGCTCCTCTGTCCTTTGGATTTTCCAGGCAGGAATACTGGAGTGAGTTGCTATTTTCTCCTCCAAAACATGTAAATCTAGTTTTATTCAAAGTGACCGTGATATATTTCCCACCCCCTACCATGGTCCACGCTGACCCTCTGTCCTGGGTACTTCTCACCTGCAGCCTCTAAAGCTTTGAGTTCTTGGTGAGCCAGTCACTAACTGTCAAAGTTGGTCAACTCATCAACTTTGTAGCCCACCAGGCTCCTCTGTCCATGGGATGCTCCAGACAAGAATACTGTTGTGGGTAACCATTCCCATCTCCAGGGGATCTTCCCAACCCGGGGATCGAACCTGGGTCTCCCGCATTGTGGGCAGATTCTCTATCATCTGGGCCAAACGCTGGTGAAAAAGGCAGTCCCTGTCTTCCGGGGTTTCCAGGGTAGTAGGAGAAATGGAAGGTATTCAGGCTATTAGCAGAGGGTGTGATAAGTGCCATGAAGAGGGTGCTGCTGCGGGAACACTAGAAAGAGCTCCCAAGCCCCGGAAAAGCTTTGGAAGAAGATGGTATTTAAATTGAGGCCTGAGGAAGGAGTAGGAGGTGGGGAATATGGGGGAGGAGAGGGTGGTGGAGGAGGAGGATGCAGGCAGAAAAGAGCAGGTCTGAAGGCCTGGAGGCGAGACAGCACAGCACTTCCAGCGAACAGCAGGTGGTTTCATCCTGAAGCATCCAACAGGAGGAAGAAATCAAACGAAGGGTGGGGCTAAGTGGCAGGCAGGTTTGCATGAACTTGTAGGCCACTCAAGGCACTGGGACTTCAGTATTTGAAAAACACTTAATGGTGATGAAAACACTGGATGAGAAGGGACAAGGTGAAGGTAAGAGGCCAGGAGGGGTCCTCTGCTGTAACCCAGGTAGGATGTAATGACTCTGCGCATGGCAACTGCTGTCTCTCACATCCATCTCCTCTTGCTGCGGATTCAGAACAGAAACACATGAAGGGGGTGTCTCTCATACATTAAGTTTTCTGGAAGATTCTTATACAGTAGGCCAATTTCTATCTGATAAGTCAACAGGAAATGCAGCAGAAGCAGCGTGGATGAACTGTGGGGCCGAGCAGGCAGAGGGACCCAGGCCCCAGAGCTGGCCTCGCCGCCACTGCTGGGAACTCAGTCTTTGCTGTCATTCTCCAGGAGGCAGGCCCCACCCGCTGAAAGCCTGGCCATTTCCTGGGCCTGAGGAACATCTCTGAACAGGAATCTGCTTTTCTGAGATGAGAGCTAAATGCCAAGAGGGAGGGGAAACGTGAAATTTCAGAGGTGGGCCCCAGACAGTTCAAACCCAGTTTTCTCACTGCAATCCTCTCCATGCCCCAAAGAAAAACAGGGCTGACTCACAGACCACATCAGTGCTGGGGGCGGGGAAGCTTGGCTGTGAGTGCTGGCCAGGCTCCCAGGGCTCCATCTCTTGGCATTCCTGGGGGTACATGTGTTGGGGTGTCTCTCTGGAAGCCACAGAGGGAGAAAGGTGGGCAGCCCATATCCCTGCCCACCCCCACTGCCTCGTGGCCCCGGCCCCTCCCTCTTTCTCCCTTGAGCCATCAGCTCCTAAAGCTGCAGCCAAGTGGATTAGGGAAAGCAGCTAAATTATGATCAAGGATGAGGAGGAAATTCTTGAAACTGTTCCAGGGGCCACAGGCCTGAACTGTCTGCAGCTGATTCAACAGATGGGGGAGGCAAAAAAGGCTCATGGAAAGCAAGTAAGACTCGGGGTCAGTATTCCACATCTGCCACATGGTATCTGAAAACGTGGGGCAGATTACTTAAGCTTCTGTTGAGCTACAGCTGCCTCAGCTCTAAAGGGGGCACAAGCATGTCTCACTTGGAGGGTTACTAGAAAGCATCTAGCCCAATGTCCAGGCACTTGGAAACTTTGGTTCTAACAGCCTGTGTTGCCTACACAATCCCTAAGGCACTTATCCTACACAGCCTTCTCTCTGTGTGGGACTTTATTCCTCCAGCCAGTCTCCAAGGCAGCTGGAGGGCAGTAACTATGTGTCACACATCCTTTCCTTCCCAAGGCATCTGGCACTCAATGGGGCAGTGTGTGTCTCCTGGCTGACTGATACACTCACGGCAACAATGTCAAAAACAACAGAGTCTCTGGCACCCAAGGCATACAGTGAAACCTTTTAATAAGTAAAATATGGGTTATTTGTTAGTTCAGAAGTAGCCATTCAGTCCCAGAAGCTGCCCTGCCTGGGAACATGCCATGCTTCTCCAGTGGTGTGAGCTTGGACAATAGCTGAACCTCATCTGTAAAGTGGGAAAATTCAAAGTACTTACATTGTAGGGTGATTGGCAGCACTTACAGAGTATATGGAAAGCACTCAGCACAGTGCCTGGAGTGGGATTAATTAATGTTCAATAAGTACTCCTCTCTATCTCATCATTATCAAAGCTCAGTTCTGTTTGCTGGGCTGGACACCCTTGTTAAATGGTAACACTGGAACTCTCACCCCAGGTAAAGGCCCTGCTGCCTGGGATGGGGATTCCACCCTGGGTGGGGGAGGGGTGCAGAGCTGGGCTGCCTCTCTGGTCAGTCCATACAGCAAGGTGGCTTTGTAAGAAGTGCCTTCCAGACCACAAAATGCATTTCAAATATTTTGGTTATAGTTTATGTTTTTCCTATACTTTAAAGTCTAGAAAGAATATTGTAGGCACAATCCTAGTTCCCACTTGTTGGACAACCTACCGTGAATGAGACACCCTGCCCCAGCTTTTCACAGATCCACTGTTTATGTTCTCAGTGGCCTGCAAAGTTAGAACTAGGATTCAAGCCCATTTTAGATAAGGAGAATGATATTCAAAGGTCATTCAAGGTTTCAAGTGAGATTCAAACTCAGGTCTGTTGGCTCCCAAAACTATGCTTTTAACTACTGATTTACACTCACGGGCTGAATGTAAATATTCTAAGATGAATAAGATGGCAATGAGCTCAAGATTTCCAGCCAAATGCTGGTAATCCTGCTCTGAGATTCTGAGAGTTCTGCCTGTCCCCTCAACAGGCAGCGTGGCATCTCTGCACCCAGGGCACAAGGCAGTCTTTGCTATTTAAGATCTCCTGAACACTCTCTTCCTTCCCCTTGTTCCAAGTTAACCATGTCAAGCTTAATTTATCCACTGCGGAAGGATTCAGGGTTTGGTTGACCCTGCTAAGATTTGAAATTACAGTTCTTGAGTCTAATTTTAAACCTAGCGCAGAGAACATGTTTTTCCTAGCTAGGACATCCAAACAAAATACAATACCACCCTCCCCCTCTTAAAAAAAAAAAAATCTGGTTTCTTTCTGAAATCAAGAGAGCATTTTGTAAGAAAAAAAAGACACCAAGACATGATACCTTATTTTGCTTTAATATCCCCAAATACTTGTGTGAATGGGACTATGCTGCAAAACAAGAGAAATCTGTAGACAAGTACGTCTCACTCTGAAGAAAGAACTGATGGGAGAGAAGGCACCAGAAACTGCGTTTTGCTGGATGACATGTAAACATCAAATGAGGGAAAGGCTCACCAAGGAGAAAGGAATTGTCACTGTCATATCACGGGGCAGATCCTAAGATGGACACTGGCCTCATAAACTGATGCTCCAGCTCCATCTTCCAGTGTAGTGTAAACTGGTGCTAAGGAGACAAACACCCACACAGCAGCAGTGCACAGGGCACGCAAAGGAAGCAGCAACAGCAGTATAAGCCCCTGGGGTCTTTCTTTTCTCTTTCTCACATGGCTCCTGCAGGCATATCAACTGGCAGAGCCTTGGAACAGTACCATTTGTCAACAACTGGTTAGTGGAAAAACCAAATCCTAAAAAGCCTGGGTGAATACACTTTGTTTCTGTCTGTGCTCTTCAATCAGATGACTCGGAGGGCCTGGGGTGGAGGGACGTACCACATATGGCCTGTCTTCTTAGGTGATAACAGTGGGTGCAGTGCGTCCCGTCTTTTCCTGGAGCTGGGACACCTTCAGGGCAATGGAAATAAGGGGGGCCAGCATGACCTGCGGGAGACACAAAGAGAACAATCTTTGCCACCACTTTCTCTAGAGCAGATCCAGAGCTCCAGCCCTGACTTGGCCTCTGAGCTCCAAACCCTCATCTGTGTACTCTGATATCCCCAAGGCTCCTCAAACTCTCTAAGTCTAAAAACAAAGACATGGTTCTTTCCCCGCAAGAGAAACCTAGTTCCAGCATTCCCTTTTTCAACAATGTGACACCACAGTCTATCATATTTAGCAAATAAACAATTAAGAGTTGATCTTGACAGCTCCTTCTCTCATATTCCCACTGTTGAACCCCCAGCATCCTAAGTGACTAACCTTCCATATCACCGAGTTCTCCCAATCCCAGTGCCAGAGCTCTTGCTAAACCAAGTCCTCCCTTTTACCTGGAACAACGGTGCTTCCACATCAGCTTCTACATTCTCCAATTTGTTTCCCACACTCTACCCCAAAATATCGTTTCAAAACACAACAACATCACCACCCCCCCTACCTACTTCTCACTTGGGAAAAAAAAAGTGAAAGTCGCTTGGTCATGTCCGACTCTTTGCGACCCTGAGGACTGTAGCCCGCCAGGCTTCTCTGTCATGGAATTCTCCAGGCAAGAGTACTGGAGTGGGTTGCCATTTCCTTCTCCAACTTCTCACTTAAGTAAAAAAAAAAAAAAAAAAAATGCATTCTGCTGTTGCTTAGATAAATAAATATTTTTAATATGAAAAAAGAAAACTATGTATCTAGTTGAACTGCCCACTTTATAGATGAGGAAACTGATACCCAAAGAAGTGAAGGGAGTTGACCTCGTGATTCAAGGGCAGAGCCAAGAGTAGCTCATGTTCTATTGCCCACTGTTGCTCTCCTTCACCTAAATCTCCACCAACTCATTATACCTAGAAGAAAGTTGGAGAAACACTGCACAGGCTCACATACCACTTGCCACTCCCCTGGGGGCTCCAACAGCCCCAGTGAAGTGCTGAGGCTGAGCACCAGCAGCTCCAGAGTAGGAGAAGGCAAGTCCTCACCTGGTAAGAAGGCACCCCTGGGCATGTGGGCACCCTACATCCTTCACTGCCCTCCCATCTCCTAAGGACTACAGTTTAGAGGAAACATCTTTCATTCATTCTTTGTATCTACCATGTGTCAGGTATTAAGACAGAGAAGCTCAACTTCCTTTCTTGCTCTTGCTCTATTATTCTGTGGGTCGACAAGGTAGATACCATTGTCTTTGATTTTAGTTTTAGGGATGTCTCAACACCACAGGGATGTGGCAATAACTGAAACTGGTGCCTGGCCACTGGAAAATCTGAGAAAGTGAAGGATCCTTTTCATTTCTCTCTTTTTGTAGTAAAGACAACTGTTAAGAGCTATTTTTTCTCAAAAGCTAATCCCATACATCAGCCACAATATTCTGAACTTTGCATTCATTGTCTACCTTAAATTCCTATAACATTGAGGTAAGTAGCATTCTGCCATTTTACAGACAAAGAAATCAAAGCTCAGAACATTAAAAAGACTTACCCAAGGACACACAGGTATTAAGTGGCAGGAACTGAATTTAAAACAAGATCTCTCTAATTCCAAAATGGATGCTCAAAAGCACTATGCCAGGGGTTTCAAATGAGTTTCGCCAGATTCTAATTAGGTGTTAGAAGGAAAAAGCTTTGTGGGAAAACAGGCGTGGTGAACACTATTTAAACAGGCATCTGTACTGCAAGTCCACTCAGAGCTTCAAGGCACAGTGTGTGTTGTGAGCTGCCAAGGGGCTAACCCACCTCTCTACTTCCTAAACTGGTTTTGGCTCTGGAACTCTGGTTGGGGAGCAGCTCCTAAGACAAGGAACAAGGAGGATGACTGTCCTCCAAGTCATCCCTGGCTCCCAGGGTCCCTCCTCACTCTGACATACTCCTGGAGACACTCTGGGTGGGGCTGGGAACCCAAAACACAAGTTGCAAGTCCAAACAGTCTCCCATAAAGACCTTTCTTTCTGGGTCATGAAACAGTCTCTCCCTCCCTAACCCCTACTCCAGCCTTCCCTACCCCCTACCCCAGCCCTCCCTACCCTGTACCCTTGGAATCAATTGTGTGTTCTTCAGGGAAGGTGACGAGACCTAGCCAAGAGGCAAATAATCACCGACAGATCAGAGCACCAGACTGGGGCTGATTGAAAGGTTAGTTCGCTTGAACCTGCCACTTACCAGGAGGCATGTGAATTAACTATTGCTTAACCTTCCTGAGCCTCTGTTGCCTTATCTGTAGTAGGGATATCAATAGATAAGAATAAGAGATTTGAGAATGAAATGAGTATACCAATTTGAATAATGGCTTTTGAACAGAGCTTGACAAATATAAAATGCTCAGATAATTGTTGGCTATTTTTGTTTTCTGATGTACTGAAGGAGACATGAAGGAGAGAGCCCATCCCTTGGAGCATTTGAGAGATGAGCTGTGACGATGCAGGTGAAATGGAACCACTATCCCCATCTCCAACAGAAAGAACCAGCCAGGGCTCAGGGCTCGGGCACTACCTGAGGGTCCTGGTAGATCTTGGCGAGATCCTTCTCGTAGCTGTCGATGTACAGTCGGATGGTGGCGCCCGCGCTCCCAGTGCCGCTCAGTCGAAAGATGATGCGAGAACATCTGCAAAAAGGAGCCGCAAGCCCTGGGAAAGATAACAGCGTTTGTTTTCTTCTCACCCCTAGAAGGGAGAGTGAAGGCTGGAAAATTTTGAGGGGTCCATTTGTAGATCTAACATCACCCATACTTGATCAATAGTAGGATCTTGAGAAACAGCCTGGGTTGAGCCCCATGAGCCTGCCTTTGGTCAGCCTGTCGCTGCAGCCAGCCAATGGGGGCTGGCTTATGGAGGAGAAGCATCTCCAGGGTCAGGGGGGAGACCGGATCCTGGGGAGGCTGGCTGACACAACACCGGCCTTCTCATCCCACTTCCCTGTGATTGATGGGCTAACCATTCAAGTTTGAAGCTTAATAAATAAGTAAATAAATAAATAAGCTGTTGTAGTTGGAGAGGGTGGGACGAATTAAAAGGGTAGCATGGAAACATATACATTATATGTAAAATTAGACAGCCAGTGGGAATTTGCTGTGTGATGCAGGGAGCTCAGACCTGGTGCTCTGTGACAAACTAAAGGGCTGGGATGGAGTGGGAGGGGAGAGGGAGGTTTAGGAGGGAGTGGACATGTGTATACCTATGGATGATTCATGTTAATGTATGGCAGAAACCAACACAACATTGTAAAGCAATTAACCTCCAACTAAAAAAATAAATAAATTTATAAAACAAACAAACAAAAAAAAAAAGCTGCTAGATACAGAGAGTCAATGTCCAGATCAGGAGGAAAACATGATCAGAATGGGCTGACACCAGAGCAGATGAAGTTTCAGTGGACCAGAGGATGGGCTCTTTGCAAAATCCTCATAGAGAGCCTCAAAAAGAGGTCAGGGAGCCAGATGCCCCAAATAGCAGAGGCCAGCTGTTCCACCCTACTGAGCAGGATCCAGTGGTCGGTCTCCACCAACAGCTGGTGGTTCAAAGCAGGGTCCATGTGGGTGCAATGCCAAGCCCAGTCTCTCTCTCTCCAGCCCTCTCTCTTCCCTCTCTGGCCGCATCTCTTGTCCTCAATGATCTTGATTCAGGGAAAAAGGATAGGGACTCTTGAGGTAAGAAGGCTGAGTGAGACAGTTACTTGAAGACCCTTCAGTCTCGCTAAGTATGTCAGTTCTTCCACAGAAAGATGTCTGTACAAAGCTGATGATCAACCAAAAGGAAAGATACGACCTCTCATCCACTATTTGTCACCCAATCCCATCCAGTGTTTCATCGTGCCCCTCAGCAGTGAAGACGGCAGGTGAAAACCCCAGAGGACCTTCCCAGTTAGTCAGTGTGAGAAGGACACAGTTAACATCCATTTACCATTTCTTGCTTTCTAGGCATATACCAGAGTTGGTCTCCCTCCCCACAGCCTCAACCTGGAGCTTCTATGTTCTTTCCACTTGATTGTACATGCTGTATCTACTTCAGAAGATTTTCCCTCCTCCCTGGTTTTTCTGCTTATAGATCATGGAGCTGCTGACTTCCTTAGAGCACAGAGAGCAGGGACCGTGCCCACGCCGATGGCCCTCCCACGCACACCTCACTCCTGGTAGACGTGGGTTGCAGTGCAGAGTTGGGGGTTACTTCTCCTAAAGGTCTGCTGTCTCTTTGAAGGCTTCACCACAAAAACTTCTGCTCTGCTCTGCTGTGCCCTGGGCTCCCCTCCCCTTTCCTACACCCCTACTCCAGGCCTCTCTTTTTCTAATTAGTTCAGACATCATTACAATCATCCAGACTGGAACCAAAGTTCTCCCAGATGGTGAAAAGGCATAAGGAAAACAAGCCACAGGGCCAACATTTTGAGAAACGGATACTCCAGGCACCAAGGGTCACTTTGGCCAGGCTCCATCCACCCATCCACTACCTGCTCTCCAAAGAGAGACTTCAAATAAATCCCGCAGCCCAACTCCTTCAAAGCATGCTGGATGCCTTGAGAAGGACCAGGCCAAAAATCTGGATCAGAAAAAAAAGCTAGTTGGAAAGCTATAGCAGAGTCTTATCTCTCTCTTAATCATCTCTGTTTCTATCTTTTTAAAAAAATTTTTTAATGTGGACCATTTTTAAAGTTTTATTGAATTTGTTACAATATTTTTTCTGTTTTATGTTCTTTGGCCATGAGGCATGTGGGATCTTACTGAATCCACATCCCTTGCATTGGAAGGTGAAGTCTCAACCACTGGACCACCAGGAAGTCCCTCTGTTTCTAAATTCTGAGTCCATTCTGTGACAGCAGCAACAGAACCAAAGGAGAGAGGAGCCTGGGCCCGCGTGTGAGAAGCCTGGAGAAGGGCCGACAAGCCCGCACCCTGGGTGCCCAGCATCCACCCAGTGAGGGAAGCCCTGACAACTCTGTCTCCATCCGGATATTTTCCGGGGTCTCCACTGTGCGGCACACTGCTATATTAGGAGCAGCTTCAAGTCATGTGCTAC
The DNA here is from genome assembly GCA_006408695.1 of Aepyceros melampus. Classification (NCBI taxonomy): domain Eukaryota; kingdom Metazoa; phylum Chordata; class Mammalia; order Artiodactyla; family Bovidae; genus Aepyceros; species Aepyceros melampus. The sequence goes on along the minus strand of SJXQ01010310.1, from coordinate 120,270 downwards.
AGGTGATAACAACGAATGTTTCTAAGTTCATAAATGGTTTGTCTGGGTTTTTTCTTCTTTTTTAGTAATTAGAATAGATCACAGAAACATCCATAAAGAGATGACTCTCATGCCGTGCTGGCATTATGCTACAGTCTCTCAAGAGAGACGGAGGAGGTTGAGATCGAAGGCAGCAGCTCTGCATCTTTTTATGATTCTAGGGCTCTTTTCTGTGCACACATTCAATGTGACCTCTTACACAGAATTCTGGAGAATGCAAAAGTCCTTCTGGAGTCTAGACTAAGCATCCCAGAATGAGGGCATAGGGGTGAGCATAGAATCAGGGCATAAACCACGTTACCTACAAGTACCTGTGTAAATCATATGTGCCTCGGCAGAAAGTCACTTGAGAAAACAGGGCAGCAAAAGACAAATGACCAAGAAAACTTTTTCTTTTTTCTCTTGAGATTTCCGAGACCAAGCTCCACGGACTCTCTCCCACGTACACATACATCTGTTGCTACCTGATTTCTTGAAATGCTCCCATCCACCGGATCGCTGTACTCAAAGTTATCGATTTTCTCCACGGTGTAAACTTTGTCACCCACTGGAAACTGTTTCCCCACGAAGGAGCGATCAGAAATCAGGGCCTCCAACTCTTTCATCATTTTGTTTGCGCCTCAGCTTCCACCTCCTCATAATCATACCTGGGAGAAATCACAAAGTTAAGGCTGACTTCAAATCACACCAACGGATATCAGCACTTTTTGCATCATTTGTTTGGCCCTCTCCCCCAAACAGCTAACATCAGAAGAAGCTGGCAAAAATATGAGTGTGTCATTCTCTGGGGATGGAGCAGGCCAGGGATGAAAGGAAGCGTTTGGAAGGTTTCAGGAAAGGGTTAGGGGCTTCTGAATGAGCAGAAAACTCCCATTTGAGCTTTTCTACAGAATAAAGCTCTTAGAAGCTTCAAAGGCTTTTGAGAGTTGCAATCTAACATTTAATCACCACCTCCAGCTGTAGAAACAAAAGCAGTGTTATCTCTAAAGAAGGCTGCATGAAGGCACGCAGGAATCAGGCACTGCTCTTCCAAACAGCTGGAGCTTCTTTGGGATCCATGCTGGAAGGCTCCCAGGCTGGGACCTGCCTGAGGCTGCTGAGATGTTGGCTGAGGAGAGCTCCAGTCTCCACAGGAGCTTCCATGAGTAAGGCCAAGTTTTCACTGACCAAATGAAGGAGCCAAGCCCTAACTCATTCTTTTTTTAAGCCCTAACTCTTTACACCTGGAACGCCTCCCTCCTCTCAGTGAGAGTGGATTCTGATCCACAGTGTTCACCCTGACAGAGCAGCCTGGGGTGGATGCAAATGGGTCAAGAGAAAAATAAAAGCATCTTACAAATGAAATGCTCTGACTGTTATTTTTCCTCCAAGAATTGTTCTTGACTTCTTTCTTGTGAGGTTAAAGATTCTTACAGGTGGCTTTCCTTGTCCTGGTGGCACACACCCTCTTGAGAGAGTTATTTTTTAGAGGCTCAAGATAGCAGAGTCTATATTTGCAATAGTGAAACAAATATATATGTGCAAGATGACACCTCTGAGACATGAGAAATACCAGGGAATTAAGGCCAACTATTCTGGCTCCAGGATTCTATGAATCAAGGACAGCAGTCCCCTTAATCCTGAAGTCAGCTCTTTCCCCCAGTAAAATGATAAACAGCACGAAATTACAACCAGGTGTTTGTGCTTTACATCTGTGACCTTTGGGTGTTTGAGGGAAATGTTCTATAAATCCTAGGCACAGAGGGGTATAATGGAAAGAATCTGGGCTCTGGAATCAGACAGAAGGAGCTATGAATTCAGCCTTTATTGGTTACTAACTGTGCAACTATGGGCAAGTTGCCTCATTTCTCAGAATCTCAGTTGCCTGATCGATAACTGTTTTGCGGCTGATGTGAAACAAGGCATGCAAAGAGCACTTTTGTTAAATGAATGGAGGGTAGAATGGAATCTTAACCAACCACAGATTCAGGTTCTAAGGAATTTGTTTGTAATACTTGGTTAGCAGTGATTCAAGATTAATAAAAATATGTTGATAGTTTTTAGATGGAGGCTTCTAACTGATTCAAGAGTGACCCTCTCTTTGAACAAACTGTTCTAATCTTAGTCCATGCTATCTACTGTTCACTTGTTAACTAATTTATCTATTCAAAGCATATTTATACAGTGTCACTATGAATTAGGTGTTTGGTGATACCATGGAGCACAAAAACAGACATGATCCTGCCTTCATGATCCTCTGGGCTCTAGAGAGTTCATGACTGCTGTTCTGAATTACCAGATTTTTCTGGTTCTTAGAAAGTAGATACTTGCTGTATTTGCCAGGGCTACTGTGTGGCAGACATTACTTACACCTTCCACCAAAGAATAACTTGAGGGAGGAAGATAGCAATGAATTTGTCCAAAGTTGAAAAAAGTTTTCTGATTAAGGAGACCAAGTTGCTTAAGGGTGAATTCTTTCTTGATTATCCAAAGATCATGGACCATTGAATCTGTGATATAGTTTTTAAATTCTCTAGTCTCAACTCATCTATTTTTATAGAGATGGGAACTGAAGTTCAGAGAAATTATATCTTTACATTTATTACAGATAAGTAATTTATCTAATATTCCTGCTTTCATATTTCTTTCCCATAATTAGAATAGTGAAATCCAGGGGGGGAAATCGTTATTTTTACACTTACTAGGGGAAAGGCAAATTGAAATTAGTGAAAAGCACACTGGAAAAAATGCTAATGCATCTTAAAAATAGAAATATGTATGGTAAAGAAGACTTACTAACTATTCTAAGTATTTTGTCCATTGAGAAGCCCCAGTGCCTGGCAGAAAGTAGGTACATGGTCAGTATTCAATGAATGAAGCTTTGACAACTACACAGCCTTTGGGGACCTATTTTAATGAGTTAGAAAAGTTGATTTACTAAGCATAATTGTTTCCATAATTTCAGAAAAAGTTTCCATATTTTCAGTGTCTCAGAGTTTATAAAACACTTTCAGACTCATATTTCATTTAATCCATTCAATAGCTAGACTGCTATTTCCATCTCTACAAATGAGAAAACTCAGTACAGAAAGAGGTTAAATGACTTCCCAATCTACTAGGGGGCAGAAATAAAATTCTAATCCATTTTTCTGAATCCAAATCCAATGCTATTATCACGCCCATCTGATAGGTACATTTAAAAGGCTGACAAAACAATCATTCTTTTGAATAAGTTAACTAAAAATTTTAAGCCTTGTTCTTTATAGCTAACATAAAAGTTGACTTCATCTCAAAGCCAACTGAATTGTGTTAAAAATCCCCAATCGATTTAAAGATCCTCAGTAGATAGAAGTGAATGAACTGAGGTTTTATTAACACTTAAGATAGGAAAGAATGTGTATGCATGAGATTTCTCTCTGCCCACTTCCCCGCACTACCTCTGTTCCTGGCCAGGCTGTGGCTTACCTGGTGAAGAAATTCCGCCCATACTTTTGCCAGTGATCTTTAAGAATGTCCTCCACACTCTGTTTGCGGGTGGCTAGGATGGAGAGCCAAGCGAGGACAGCCCAGAGACCATCTTTCTCACGGATGTGGTCAGAACCTGGTGGGGGACAGCAAGCAGCTGTGAGAAGTGTGACTTCTCTAAAATACTTGAGAATAAACTCAGTGGTAAACATGATCCAACCAAAAGTCATAAAATTTTACTGGAAACCTGAATACACAGAAGGAACCACTTATGGAATAAAGCCACATACTACTGAAAAAAAGTTGATGCTTTCCTAAGTAATTTAGAAGTTTAAGGCAAATGCCAATAAAAATGTCAGTGGAATAACTTGGCAGAATGTGATATATCAATTATGAAGTATGAATTTGAGGGGGGAAAAAAACGAACATGAGCATTGTGAATTTTTAATAATTAAAATAATTAATTATTGTTCATGCAACAAAAGAGAGCATCTGGAAAGAGACCCAAACACATATGAGACCTGATGTAAAAAAGAATGGATTACTTTTTAAGTAGTATTTGTATAACTAGTTAAACATTGGGAAAAAATCAGTTTTTTCCCTATAAAATACCATGCCAAAAAGAATTCCAGATGAATTATACATTAAACACCATGCCAAAAGAATTCCAGATGAATTATGCATTCAGATATAAAAACTGAAAACCTTTAAATAATAGGATATATACATATCCTATACAAACACACACACACACAGACAACTGTTTTTAATCTTAGAGATGGCAAACACATATACATTCAAAATTCATAAAGGAAAAAGTCTTTCTAGTTGTCTACTTAAAAATTGGCATTTCTATCCAAAAAAACTACTATGGATAAAATTAAAAGGTCATTGCCCAACTAAAAAAAAATTTTAAACATTTGCAAATAAAGTAGATGTTTAAAACAATATAGAAAAAGCTCTTATATATTAAAAAGGAAAAGGCAAAGCCTCAACAGAAATATAGGCCACAAGAATATAAATAGACAATTCACCAAAAAAATGAATACAGGTAACTGATTAATATAATATTTATATATATATAATATAATATTATTTTTAAGAAGACAAATTTAAGTTAAAGCCACGATAAGAAACCGCTACGTGTTTGACAAATGGCCACAGATTTAAAAATGAGAACACCTAATATTAGGGAAGGCATAAGGAAAATGGGATTCCAACACGCTGTTTCCGAGAGGGTTACAGTCCTTCTGGAGAGCAATTTGCAAAAAGCATAAAAGCCTTAAAAATTGACCTGCTTGTGGATCCAGGAACTCCAGTTCTAGGACATCTTTCTTTAACCAAAAAGGATTTAGTTAAACAAACCATGGCACATCTGTCTCTTGCTGAGGTCCTTGCTAAAATCTTGACTGAAAATAACAAAGTAGTGCATTTGGATGTACTTTTATGCACGGAGGGGTCTTGCCAGGTGGCACAGTGGTAAAGAATCCGCCTGCCAATGCAGGAAAAACAAGAGACGTGGGTTCAATTCCTGGGTCAAGAAGATCCCCTGGAGGAGGAAATGGCAGCCTGCTCCGGTATTCTTGACTGGTGAATCCTAAAGACAAAGGAGCCTGGTGGGCTACAGCCATGTGGTCTTAAGAGTCTGATATGACTGAGCAACTGAGCACATACACACACACACACTGATGCATGGAGCCCCTTTTCCAAGAATCTGATCTGGAACAGAACGCTAATTTTTTGCCTTTAACGTCCTTATTCTAAAAAAAAAAAAAAAAAAAAAGCAAATGATACTGAGCTCTACTTTCTGATTTCTAAATAGGATTCAATACAATCCCTCTAATAATGTTTTGCATATGATCATGCCTTGAATTCTTCATGTGCCTCTCTGTCCTTGACTTCTCTCTGGGTCTTATTTTCCTTATTGTGAGAGTAGCACAATGCTGGCAACGAGGCATGAAGTTTGTTTCCTTCCTCTCTTCTTCCTTTTAGACCCAGCTCAAGTATCTTCTCCAGTCTAGCTCCCAGCTTCCCTAGGCAGTTATGAGCTACTTGCTCTTCTTATGTAGCGATTGCTTAGACATGTGGTGCAGCACCATGCTTGCTCCTTAAGCCTCAGTAATTCATTTATGAGCATTTCACACCTCAACCATGTATTTCTTGGAGGCAGCTCTTATTTACCCTTACATGGAACATATTAAATAACAGATTGTGAAGGAGCACATGGATGCATTAATCAATTAATTAATCTACTGCAACACCTTCTCTCTTTTTTGGTTCATAAAATACACAATTTTTTCCTCCCCAAAAGAGTCTTTCTAAGATACCACTTTTAGAGACAGTGGTTCTCAAAACCTGTATGCTGGCAAAACTAGAGATATTAAGTAATACTTTTAGCACATTATACAAGAAAGTTACAAATGTTTGCCTAATTTTATTAGCTATGGACTTTTATTTGCCTTTACTGCTCTTTCAAGCAACAGAAAGTTAGCTCTCCAGCTTCTACAGCTTTTGCAGATGATGATATGCTTTGGCAACAGTTTACCCTCAGCAGTAAGATCCTGGCAGCTACTTCTGTATATGAGAATTCATGACAGAAGAGTATAGCTTGGAATTATTTGTCTGTGAGCCCCTAAGTTCGTTTTTCTTTATTCTGTCCTTCCTTCCTTTTTGTTTTCTTTTTTCTATTTTGGGGGGAGGGGGAGATTAGACTGAAAGCATAGTGGGCAGTATTCCTTTGTGCTTTTCATGTTCTAAGAGTTAGCTTTTTCCTTTATGTAGACATGAAAATAAAATCTAAAAACCTTACCCAACTTTAACCAAGTTACTTGGAGATAACTAAATCACACACCTAATATTTTTAAACAAAATATCTACCTTGCATAACATAAACAAATATTATCTTCCATTTACACAATCTCCAGTCTCTTTTGAAAATTCTCATTAATCTCACTAATCACCTTGGATATATCAAAATGCTGGGTAACTCTGACTAATACTTAAGAAGTCTGGGTAAATTTCATTTTCTTTAGAGTTCTAATGAATGATGACGTTACTAGTGAAAAAAAGGCAATGGTGTGTAGATGTGTTTCTCAAGCTACTATTGTTTTTGCAGGTGTGGCAGTTTGGGGTCAGTGAAAAATGCTTTATATTTAAGAATCAGAAAACCTGAATCTGAAACTTACTTAGAAGCTGCTTGAATTTTGACAAATCACTTTTCTGAGCCTCATTTCTGAACCTCATTTCTTCAACTGTAAAATGGGGGTAATGCCACCTTTCTCACACAATTTTAAGACTCTTCTGCGAGAAGGATGAAAATATTTTATAAACTATTAAGTACCATGCAAAGCAGGCAAATTCTTTACTGTCTGTGCCACCAGGGAAGCCCAAGTACCATATAACAGTTGAAACCAATATAAGATGCCATTATGAATAAGGGAAAAATAAACTTTTAGGGAAAATTAATATTTTCCACTATCTCATTAAGCTTTCAAAAATAATGTCCCTTAACTATACATACTGGGGAAGAAAATGGAATATAACCTACTATGCTCTTTTTTTCTGTGCAATAGGATTACAGTGTTTTTCTCTTCTTCCCCAATTTTCCTATTATGAATATGAATTACTGGTATCATTTTTTAATTAAAAAAAAAAAGAAGCCAAGCCCACTTAAGCATAGGAAAGGGAAATACTATCAGCAAGCGCCACTAGTCCTAACTGCAAGCTTTGCTCAGGTCTCTTCAAACCTGGTCCAGTTCAGGGACCAGCTAAGCCCATGGGGATTCTGCCCTTTCAGCATCTTCAAACACCTGTCACTTGACTTTGGCCTAATCAGCACCTTGTGATATGTATAAACTCTGCTCAGTCAGAGCACACTCTGGGTCCTAGCCAAGAAAAATGTCAACCTTTGCTGAGGGAGCCAAGCGCCAACAGTTTAGGGATTAGGTTTCATTTACCGATACGAATACCTCAGGAGTGCCCAGGCTCCTGCTGTTGCCAGGCCACGGTCTGTGGATGGGCCATGACAGCTGAAAAAGAGCTCCACAGAGTTCTCTGGAAACCTGAGCATCTGCCTGTCTCTTTCTGACCGTCTCTAGTTCTCCTTCCATCTCCTAAACATGCTGTTTTCTCTGCCTGGAAATTTCTACCCCACATATAACAATTAGCCCGGCTAACATCTGTAACTACTTTCAACTCCCTTCTTATCCAGGATGCCTTCCTTGGTATCCTCTGTGTTTACCTCTATTCTATCACACCCTGTCTGTTCTTACCCCACCCTACACTATGAGTTGTACCTGGTTCGTGTTTGGTGTGCAGTCAGCTCTCAGGAGGGTTTGCCCGAAGAACGACCAGACCCCAGCTGACTGGCTGGTGGTCCAGCAGATCTGCTCTGTCCTCTTTGGCTTCTACTGCACAGAGGACTTCCCTCTGAAAGGGCGGGAAAGCGCCTCAGAAAGCCTTTTCCACACCACTCCCGCCTTCAAGGGGGAGCTCCCCCTCGGCAACCCTCAGACTTTCCATTTAGCTATTTATCCTGCACTGCCTCATAACTGCCCCTAGAATTTGTGTTTCCTTTGGAGGAAATTGCTAAGCACTTGACAGGCAGAAAATGTGTCTTAACCCAAACTCCATTTTACACTCAACAAGTATGAGTCAGGGTCTACCATGTTCTAAGGATATGAGAAAACACTGAGATGAGTGAGACACGTTCCTTGCCCTCACAGATGAGCAAGATGGAGAGCTAGACATGCAAGTAACAGTTTATGAGTTAGTTATAATTAGGGTATCAGCCCAGTGCTGTTGGGATAGTCTGTCTGGGAAATTTCCCAGAAACAGGATGTTCTAACCTTCCTGTGGGGAGATTTACCTACAGGAAAATGTAATTGAAGGTATGCAAATTAAAACAGGCAGAGAACTAGATAGAAAACCCTAATCCCCTCACCACAAAACCAGGTTAGGTGCCCTGGGTATACAGTCCCTGGCACATCCTGTACTTCAGATTCTATTGCTTTGCACACTTGAGATAACCTGGCCAGGGTCTAACTTCCTTCCTCAAATGTGGCCTCCATGGAGCCTTCCACAGGGAGGCTGTGCTTACCACTGTGTTCCCTGAACCTAATTCAGTATCTGGGACAGAGCCAAAGCTCAACAAACATTTGAGGAATGAGCTGATGAAGTATAAATATGAAGGGTTTTTCATAAGAAATTAAAATTAAAGGAAATTTGCAAAGCATGAATGCTATACTTCTCTAAGAGACCACTCCCATATAATATATATCATCTCTAGAAACTTTTCAAGATGAGACAGGGGAAAAATATTGCTAACCTCTAGACTGGGCCAGATCAGAATTTCTGGCCTACTTCCATATAATACCAAGTTAATCCTCAACCTGGTTTCCTAGGTTGAGGAAGCCCCCTCTCTCCTTTTCCCAAGGAAGAATTTCAAAAGCAGTGACATTCTAGTTTATTCAGTGACTTCACATTTCTTCCCATTTTCCCAAGAATTCAAGATTTCCCTCTACCATTGTGTATAAACACGTGTATCATCACCCACAGTTCGGGAGGAAAATAACTGTACCATGAGGTCAAGCAAAAATAGGAAGTCCACCCTGTCCCATTCTGGTACCATAACAAAAACACCTTCATCCTGGCATTTGTGACACGGATGTCTGAGGAGTGTCATAGCCTTGGTGGCCACAATAATTACATGAGACGGTCGCTGTTTCTCCACCATGAACAGACTAACGTGTACTTGGTAAGAGTAATCTTATAGCTTGTGCATTTAAATGCTAGTGATTTGTTTTATTTGGTGAGCCAGTTCTTGTGAAGTCTGACTCTTTTGCACCTCTTTGCAAGTAAATTTCTCCTTTTCTTTTATAAAAGGTCATCTTGTCTCACAAAGACTGTGGGTCCTCAGCTCTGCACTATGGAGTAGAGTGGTGCTGAGTCCCAGCAAAAGTCCCAGATTCTGCCAGAGGTGAGTGTTCAAGCAGAATAGCACTGCCTAGACACTCATGACTCCATCAAAACAAAGGAAACTACACTGGATAATGTTTAAAGTCCTTTCCTTTCCTACACCAGGGCTCTGGTTTGTCTGAATGGAGGGTGCCAAGTGAGTAGTGTGTTCTCTCATTCATTCAATAAGTGTTTGCTGAACACCTATTATATTCTGGGATTTATACCAGGCTCTGAGGATATGATGGAGAACAAGACAAATATGACTCCTGTCCTCATGGAGCTTACAGTATAGTGGAACCAACAGACATTGATTGAATAATTATAAATACTTGTAAAATTACAGCTGTACTATGTTCAAGGAAGGAGAGGTGTGTGGTGCTGTGAGATCTAATAATAAGGGGACTTGACCCACTCTGAAAGTTAGGGAGGCTTTCCTGAGAAATTGCCTCTACTCTAACTTAGAGAAACACATAAATAAATGACCTGGCACTCAATTAAGCTACAGAATTCAAATATTTCAAAGCTTGTTGGATCACTAATGTCCATCCTGAGATGCTCTGTAAAGGAACTGTTGGAAACATTTGCCAACAAGGGACATAGCGGGTGGAACCTAACTCCTCTCTAAACAAGTAGATCAGAAGTTCAGTTAAGTAAGTTCAGCTGCGCTCACTCAGCAGTGGTGATCCATGGCTATGAGCCTGGCTTTGTAAATGTTTTTCTCATAAATATTATGGAACAATTGTCTTTTTTTCAAAGAGAGAGCGAACAAGTTTGTGGATTTTTCTCAGGATGAATCCTTTCTTTTGATATAAAAGATATCAAAGGGAAGATAAAACCATGGTTGGCACTTAGTATTTGATGATGGGTTAATAAATAAATAAACAAGAACAAGCCTTAACAAGGAATAATTTAAAGTCTAACGCCTGGGTTCAAAGAAATCAGTCCCACAAATGTAATCTGGGGACTTTTCTTGGCAAATGCTACTGAGTAAAAGCTTAAAGGGGTATAATTATCTGCAACATTAGATGAGCTAAACAGTGTTATGAAATGTCCAAAAAGCTAACATAAATGCAAGTCATATCAAGAAATGTACAGGGTCCAGTTCTCTACAAATAGTCATCCATCTACTCTCTACTTGTCAAGTCAACCCTGGAGAATTTGGGCTCAGTTCTAGACATGATCTTCTATGAGGGGCACTGGTGAATGGGGAAACATTTAGAAACCAGTGCTAGGTATATAAACAATATGAAGTGAGGGATGACTGGAGGACTAGTGGTCAGGGGAAGAGAGGACCTGAGAACTGCCCTCCAGTATCTGAAGGCCTGTCATGTGAGGCAGGAGCAGCTTGTGCACCCTGTCTTCAATCCTGTTCCCAGCCAGTCAATACCTAGATGGTTACTTGGCCCTAGGACTCTGATTCGCCTTGCCCAGTGCTATCACATGGGTCTGAGGGGCAATGTGTTACTAAACATACCACAAAAAAGAGATATTGCAGTTAACAGTGTTTACATAAAACTGCAAACTGGATTCCTTATGGCAGAATGTTTTGGAATCTTCAAATGATAATATCATCATGAATGTCCAAGACAGAGAGGCGTATTCCAAGTTTTCTGGTCTTCATGGAACTAGTATCTTTCCACACATCCAAACACCCAGGAAGACTTTGTTCTAGACTTTTCTCTTTTCATTAGGCTCAGCACTGAAATAGGTACATGGAGTCAGGAAACCAAAGGTTTAGACACAGTACCTGCCTTCAATGACAGCTTCACCCGTAGGGAAGAATGACTGATCCCAAGCCTGCACTGGATAACACTGGGGGGATTTCATGGGCAAAGACCACCTCACAGGTCCAATGGGTAGTCATCCAGCATCCCGTGGAGTAATACGGCCCCATTCATATTTTATGAGGTAGGAAAAAAATAAGCAGAAGCCTTGATATCTCTGACCAAAGACTTAGACCTTGGGAAACTGTGTAGCCTGTTTTGTAGACATTGTTCAGCCTCCAAACTCATTCTTAATACCTTCCAATTCCATAAGCCAATTCATTACCAAGAAGTAACGTCACTTCCTCAAGGGTATTAAATTGCTTAGAATTTTGTCACTGGGCATCTCAAATTTATTAGCTCATTCTACCCACCCCTTTTATACAGTTCATGAGATTTTCAAGGCAAGTATATCGGGATGGTTTGCCATTTCCTCCTCCAGCAGATGCTGAAGAGATCAAGAAGAGATGGAAAGAATACCTGGAAGAACTGTATAAAAAAGATTTTAATGAACCAGATTACTATGATGGTGTGGTTAGTTACCCAGAGCCAGACATTCTGAAGTGTGAAGTCAAGTGGGCCTTAAGAAGCACTGCTGTTAATAAAGCTGGTAGATGTGATGAAATTCCAACACAACTATTCAAATCCCTAAAAGAGGATGCCATCAAGGTTTTGCATTCATTATGTCAGCAAATCAGAAGATCCAGCAGAGGCCACAGGACTGAAAAAGGTCAATTCTCATCTGAGTTCCCAAGAAAGGTAGTACCAAAGAGTAGGCTAACCATTGGACAATTGCACTCATCTCCCATGCTAGTAAGGTCATGCTTAAAATCCTGCATGCTAGGCTTCAGCATTATATGAACCAAGAACTTCCAGATGTCCAAGCTGGGTTTAGAAAAGAAAGAGGAACTAGAGATCAAATTGCTAACATTTGAGGGATTATATAGAAAAAGCAAGGGAATTTCAGAAAAACATCTATCTCTGTTTCATCGACTACGTTAAAGCTTTTGACTCTGTAGATCATGACAGACTATGGAAAGCTCTTTTAGAAATGATAATGTCAGACCATCTTAACTGTCTCCTGAGAAACCTATATGTGGGTCAACAAGCAACAGTTAGAACCCTGTATGGAACAACTGATTGGTTTAAGATAGAGAAAGGAGTACGACAGGGCTGTCAGCTGTCACCTGTTTGTTTAACCTATACACTGAGCACATCATAAGAAATGCCAGGCTGGATGAGTTACAGGCTGGAATCAAGATAGGTGGGAGAAACATCAATAACCTCAGATATGCAGATGATACCACTCTAAAGACAGAAAGCAAAGAAACTAAAGAGCCTCTTGATGAGGGTGAAGGAGAAGAGTAAAAGAGCCAGCTTAAGACTAAATATTAAAAAATCTAAAACCATGGCATCCAGGCCCATTACTGCATGGCAAATAGAAGGGGCAAAGGTGGAAGTGTTGACAGATTTCCTCTTCCTGGGCTCCAAAATTGCTGCTGACAGTGACTGCAACCATGAAATCAGAAGCTGTTTGTTTCTTGGCAGGAAAGCGATGACAAACCTAGACAGTGTGTTAAAAAGCAGAGACACTACTCTGCCAACAAAGGTCTGTATAGTCAAGGCTATGGTCTTCCCAGTAGTCACGTATGGTTGTGAGAGCTGAACAAGGCAGAATGCCAAAGAATTGATGCCTTCAACTACGGTGCTGGAGAAGAAGTCCCTTGGACAGCAAGGAGATCAAACCAGTCAATCTTAAGGGAGATCAACCCTGAATATTCACTGGAAGGACTGATGCTGAAGCTGAAGCTGTAGTATTTTGGTCATCTGATGCAAACAGACGACTCATTGGAAAAGTCCCTGATGTTGGGAAAGATCAAGAGCAGAAGGAGAAGAGGGTGTCAGAGAATGAGATGGCTGGATGGTATCACCGATGCAATGAACATGAACTTGGGCAAACTCCAGGAGATGGTGAGGGACAGGGAAGCCTGGCATTCTGCAGTCCATGGGGTCACAAAGAATCGGACACGCCTGGGTGACTGAACAGCAACAATATCCACCCCACCCTAGGATTTATAGGAAAAGAAATCAGCCTTTTATTCTGTTTAACCAGCATGAATTGCAACTCAATGGCAAGGCTGATAGATTTTGATTTTTTCTTTGACAAAGGATGGAAGAATAGTACTGAGGATCAAGAAGATTGGTTTTTTTACTTCAAAATATTTGGTAGAGGCAATAGAAGAGGAAATATGGCCACTGAAGCACTTTGCAACCTGGCTGCTGGAGACAACCCTGGGGAAAGGGCCACAAGCCTGAGTGAATGTTTAGAAAAGAGAGAGACTGATGTAGGATGGGGTCATTGGGAAGGTCATGGAAGTGGGACTTCAAGTCAGTCCTGGAAAGGCATAGAAAAGGAGGGAAAGCATGTGTTGTATGGCAGAAACCAATACAACACTGAAAGCAACTACCCTCTAATTAAAAATAAATTAAACTTTTGAAAACTTACAAAAAAGAAGGGAGAACATGGAAGGTGGGGTCTAAGGATTGTGGGACATCCCCTAAGCATACCCTGTTCTACTCTTTTATTGCACCACAATTTACATATAGAGCTTCATGGTCAATTTCTTGATTACCTAGCAACTCAATTCCACCCTAATGGTCTCCCTCCACATAACCTTAATAAATTACAACCTGTTGCTACAGAAAACATACGCCTATTAAAGAAGAAGATTTAACACTGTGCAAAAACTTCTCTTAAATAAAAACGAAAAACTGACTCACTCCACCATATTTCTTCCTAGAAATGAAAACATTTATAAAGGTTTCCTTGACCACTGAAGGGAGAAAAATGTGTTTATCATTCTGTTTAATCCGCACAGACTCAATGGCCACGCTGCCCAAACTTCCTGCCTTGGTAGATGTGACCCTCTGAAAGTAAAATTAACCCTCCCTGGTGGAACGTGCTTGCTGCTTTTCAAATGTGTACACTCCATCAGGGTTGTTATAAATAAGCTGTATCTTGATTTAGGACATATCAGCTACCGTTGCTATTTCAGGGCTGCTTTAGCAGTCTAAGCTTTCACTGCAAGTAGCGTTTACAGGGAAAAAAACAGCTCAGGGCTGCATACTTACCAGTCCCGAAGCTCTCCTCCCCACAAAGGGACAGTTTGCTTGCATCCATCAGATTCCCAAAAAACTTCCAGCCGGTTGGGGTCTCATACAAAGCGATCTTTGTAGCATTAGCCACCCTTCAAAGGCATGAAATCAAAGTTACATCACAGCAGGATTGCTAGTATAGCCATGTGAGGGATGGAAAATAGCAACCGTTATTGTAATCAAGGGTTCCACTTAGCATTGCTCAGAGGTACACATAATTCTAAGATTGGTGGAAAATCGTATGAGAAAACTTGTGCACAATGGACTATTATATGTGGAGTCAGAGGAGGGTGAGAAGAGGATGAAGAAAGAATTAATTCAGATCACTGAATTTAATATTTTAGAAAAAATAACAGTGGCAAAATGGACAAAACTGTTTGGGGGGCTATTTAAACCCATGTGTTTTGGATACTGACAGCATTTATAACCATTCCATAATGAACAAAAGGATGATGTTTCGAGGCACCTATAATTATAGAACCAGAAGATATTGGGTTTGGGAGGTCAGTATTTCACAGAGAGAGAAACAGGACCCAGAATGTTATGTGACTCAGTCCAAGGTCACACAGCCAGGATGACCACTGCCTGCGATCCAGTCAGTGCTCCTTCATTCCCTGGAAGGCCCTGCAAGGACAGGGCCCGGGGGGCTCCCATCAGCACTAGCTGCACCCGCACCCATCCACGGTCCCCTGTCCCCTGCAACACATCTTTTACTTCTCCCTATATTATCTTTAGTCTATTTGCAACTTTTGAGTGACTCTTTTTTTAGATTCCTTTCCCTTTGAACAGGAAAAATTACCTACATTTCATTCACCCTTTTAGTGAGATTTCCTTCCCAAAATGCTTATCACTAGCAAAACAATATATTTCAACTCTAATATTTGAGGAAAATTAAATTATGATTTTTAAAACTGTGAAAATAAATAAAGTTTCTTTCTGGGTAATGAAGTATTTTCCATTGTGATTCTATATGTGGATTATCACATATAATCCACATAAACTGGAATTAGACTGTTTTTGGATTACACAGAAGCTATTTCAGGGCCTGATCAGTCTAATGGACAATAGTGTGGCCATAAACCAGCTCACAGCTTTGCAGGGAGGATGTGGAGGCAGAAGGACCAGGGTCTAATTCCAGCTCTGATGTAGCTGTGGAGTCCTGGGAACGACTGCTAACTACTCTTCTGGCTGACAGATGAATGGATAAAGAAGATGTGGTACAAATACCATATAAATGGAATATTACTCAGCCATAAAAAAGAACAAAATAATGCCATTTGCAGTAATATGGATGGACCTAGAGATTGTCATACTGAATGAAGTAAGTCAGACAGAGAAATACAAATATCATATGATATCACTTACATGTGGAATCTTAAAAAAAAAATGGTACGAATGAACTTATTTACAAAATAGAAATAGAGTCACAGATGGGAAAACAAACTTATGGTTACCAAGGGGGAAAAGAGTTTGGGAGGGATAAATTGGGAGATTGGAACTGACATATACACACTGCTGCTGCTGCTGCTGCTACTAGGCTGCTTCAGTTGTGTGCGACCCCATAGATGGCAGCCCACCAGGCTCCATCCCTGAGATTCTCCAGGCAAGAACATTGGAGTGGGTTGCCATTCCTTCTCCAATGCATGAAAATGAAAAGTGAAAGTGAAGTTGCTCAGTCATGTCCGACTCTTAGCGACCCCATGGACTGCAGCCTACCAGGCTCCTCCATCCATGGGATTTTCCAGGCAAGAGTACTGGAGTGGGGTGCCATCACCTTCTCCAACATATACACAATACTATATATAAAATAGATAACTCATAAGAACTTACTCTATAGTACAGAGAATTCTCCTCAATACACTGTGATGACCTTTATGGGAAAAGAATCTAAAAAAGACTAGCTATGTCTAATTATAGCTGATTCACTTTGCTGTAAAGCAGAAACTAACACAACATTGTAAATTAACTATACTCCAAAACAAGTAAAAAAATAAAATAAGGACTGCTATGAGGATCAACTGAGACAGTGAATGTAAAAAAAAACCAGTGTCAACTACAAATTACTATATGATATTAGTCATTACTTTGTTAGCTGAAGTGAAGTCAGCTCTAGTTCTATAACACACACACACACACACACACACACACACACACCAGAAAACTACTGCACTGCACACCCCAGTGTTGGGGAGCAAAGGTTCTGGGTTCAAATCCTGCTCCATCATTTACTAGCTGGGTGACCTTGGGCAAATTAGTTAACTTCTTTTTCCTTTTGTTTTCCCATCTGTAAAGAGGAATTAAATACAGCATTTACTTCATGGGGCCAGTCTGAGAATTAAATGACTTAAAATACATGCTTAGTGTCTAGCATAAGGTAATGTTTAATGAGTAATAGTTATGATTATAAGAACCAAGTATATACATGCTCCTTCCTCCCTAGCTTCAGCCTTTCATTCATTCACTTGTTCTTTACCCATTCATCCAGGAACTATTTATTGGACACCTAACATGATGTAGTCAATATCTCTGGTTTGTGCTCATTTATGACTTCCATTATCCGATGTTTTAAATGTGATCTTATAAGCTAACCTAAAGCCTTTTCAAATGAGATGATATACAATAAATAAACAAGCAAGTCAAAGATACCAACTTTTACTGTCACCGGGTCCCCTGTTTCTCCAAAACTGAATATATTTTTTAAACTATTTTAGCTTTATGTTTATTCAGATTTTGAGTAAGTGACCATTTACTATTCTTGTGTGTATGGGCATCTGATGGGAGCTGGATGGGGAACATTTTTTTGAAAGTTCTGTTGAAACACTGATCTTACATCAGTCTTTCACCTCCACTCTGTGCACACTGCCCAGAGACAATGAGTCTCTAGAATGATGTCTTGACTACAGCAGAAGTGCCATCCATTCATTTATTCATTAACATTCACTCACTCATTTTTTAAAGTGAGTCATGTGTGTGTGTGTGTGTACCAGGCACGCCATGATCAGTCAGAGTTTAGCACAGTGACAAAGACATTCTTTTCTCTGTATTAGCTTCAAGTTCAACAGGGCAGATAGTCAAGTAAACAGACTATCAGCACACAGTGTGAGAAGAGCCAGGATGGGAGAAATGCAGAGTGCTAAAGCAGCACAGAGGGCACATCCAATCCAGCAAACATGACACCTTTCCTTCCAGAAAACCCCTAGATAACACGCTATGTATGCATCAGATGTCTGAGCTGAAAGGGGAGGAAGGGTGCTCCCGGAGCTATGAGGGCCTGCTTGGGAATCAAGGGAGTGGAGAGACCTACCGGTCCAGGGCACCACTGGTGGGCATGCTGCGTGCGAAGCCACGGACCCCGGTTTGCTGGAAGTATGGAATGCTGAAGATGTTGGCAGCGATGACAGCCACAGAGTCTGAAGGGTTCACGAAGAACCCGTGCTTGCCCAGAATCATGTTCCGATCCTTCGGGAGAAGGGGGATTCAAAGGGAGATCTTTTAATCAAAGTGCTGAAGAAGCCAAACGATCTTACATGGAGGTTTCGTAAAATTTAAAGCTGATACATTTATTCATACTGGGTTCTAGACGCTAGACTTTAATCCAGTTGATCTGCACAGCACCACTGGGCCAATGGCACCTCAGTGCCAAAGAGCTATAACTGTTTTAAGTTAAAGTGCAACTCCTTCCAGGCTGAATTCTCTGTTCTTCCTCCAGAGGCCAGCTGAATGTAACCTCCCTGACCTTCTCCAAACTCTGGAACCAATCACCTCTCTTCTCTCCCAGAAGAGAGCAGAGATCACAGTGAGAGGAAATGTGGGCTGTGTAAAGCTTGCTAGGTCTACCAGGCATTCTCCAAGGAAAAAGCAGATTTCCTCAAGGAAAGGCTCGTAAATCTTGGCACCTCCATTTGGTGCAGGACCCAACAAAATATGCTGTCACCTCACCATTCTCCTGGTGCCTGATATACAGGAAGCACTCAAGTAACTGAGAGTAAAGAGGAAACCCAGGATGCGCTGCAACAGAAAAAGACACTGAAAATGTCTGCTTGTTCATTTGTTTAGTGACTAAGTCGTGTCTGACTCTTTTGAGACACCATGGACTGTAGCCCACCAGGCTCCTTATCCATGGGATGTTCCAGGCAAGAATACTGGAGTGGGTTGCCATTCCCTTCTCCAGGGGATCTTCCCTACTCAAGGATCGAACCTGCATCTCCTACACTGGCAGCTGGATTCTCTACCAACTGAGCCACCAGGGAATGTCCCAATCTCTGCTATTTAATTTCTCAAAATATTAACATTGGAAAACCTATTTTATAGGAAGCAATGAATTCCAGCTGATGTTAAAGAACCACAGCAACCACCAAAATAAATTTTAACCAAGTAAATATGTGTAGTGTTTACTATCTCTAAGACACTGTCCCTCCTTGTCTGTTACATATTCACCAAATGCAAATAAAAGAGCATGTTTATTTCAAATATTAACTGTAGCTAAAGAATAAACTGTTAATTCTCTCATTATAGTTTCATCTTTCAGCTAATGTGAATGAACAGATGGGTATATCATAAGCCCAAAACCCTTTCCAGAGATTGAACAAGGATCCAGCTGCTGGCTAAGAGCAAAAATCTACCTAAGGATGGAGATCGAGAACCCAGTCAGCTCATGGAGCACCAGTCATGACATGATAACCAGGCCCCAGTCACGTGCCCTTCTCAGCAAACACTAGACACATGGTTCCACTACAAGTCATCCTATCAAGAGGGTCTTCTAACAATTGAGCCCTGACTCCAGGTGCAATGAGGGAGCTTGACTGCACTCCAGGCTGCAGGGCCTGCTTTCCCCCATTTAGCACATTAGGCCTGGCCTGAATCAGAGTTCACTTAAATGCACTTGTACCCACCCCATCTCCATCAAAGGCAGCCCCAAAATCATGTTCTCCTGTCTTCATAGTCTCCACCAGTTCAGCTGCGTAGGTGAGGTTGGGGTCAGGGTGGTGGCCTCCAAAGTCCTCCAGGGGAACGCAGTTCACTGCCGAGTTCGCAGGGGCGCCGAGTTCTTCACAGAGGATTTTTTTCACATATGGTCCCACGACTATGCAGAGCATGAAATGAAGAACCAGAAATGAAACTGATCACAGAAGGTGAGGACTGGGGACTCGGTAGAGGCAATCTAGGGAGAACGGCACAAACGGTAAAGAGAGTGTGCAAACAAGGGCTTGTGGGCAGATGAGTCTGGAGTAGAAAGCTCTACAAGTAGGAATAATGAGGACTTAGGAAAAAATGGGGGAAGGGAAGGAAGCGAACCTTTATGAAGATCCTGCCACACAGGTGCTTCTTAAACGTTTTCTCAGTCCTTCAAAATGGCCCATGAGGTGCTACAACTTAGCGCTTTAAGAACCTGGACTCTGGAATCACAGTGTCTGGGTTCAGATCTCAGCTGTCAATTATTGGCTGTACCATTTGGGGGCAAGTTATTTAAGCTATTTAATCTCTCTGCTGTGCTTCCATCTATGCCAAATGCAAAATGAGGATAATAATAGTAGCTACCTTTACAGGGTAGGCGTGAGAATTAAATGAGTTAATAGATACGAGGCACTGAGAACAAGCAACAGCCCATATTGTATAAAGGCCTGTGTATTATGATTACCACCTCCAATTTATGGTAAGAAAACGGAGGTTCTGAGAGGAGGCTATTTGCCCAAACTTACACAGATAGATAGTAGGAGGAGAGCTAGGATTCAGAGTCCTAATCTTTCTCCTCTATCAAGATATCCAACAAACTGATTAAAAGAATACAGACAAACAAAAACACAGTAACAACATACAACAGGGAAAACCAGTCACATACTTTACAGTGATACGTAGTGTTATGATCAAGAATGTTCATCTCTAAATGCTTTCAACCAAGAAAGGTTCCAAACCAATATATGCAACAGAGGTCAGGACAGTATAGAATTCGTGTCTCCCATTGGGGGCATGCTAAGGAGGCTACTGACACACCTCAGGATGAGGACAAGGCAGCCAGAGCTGTGAGGGGCACAGAAATCAAGACTCTTGAGGAACAACCGAAAGGCTTGGAGAAAGAAGTCAGCTTGGTGACCAGCTTCTCCTAGGAAATACACCATCACAAGCCCCATACTCGAGCCAGCCAAGGCTTTTGCTCATTCCCCTAATGTGACATCTCCTTTTCATCTTTTATGCCTTGGCTGCAGCCACTCCCTCAGCTGGATATAACCATCACTGGAGTTTCCACCACCTTACATCTTTCTTTCATAAAAGCTTGAGTTGGTTGCCACTTCTTCCAGAAAACTCTCTTGATACCTTCAGTCAAACTGCGCCTTCCTCCACACCCCAAGAAGAATACTTGAAATTTTATCTAACCCTCATTTTGTTGGCCTGGCAGTGGTTGGTTTCTTACCCACTTCACCTCCCCAAGCATCACAAGCTCTTTGAAGGAAGTGTCTACAGAATCCCTGACTACACACACACCCTCAAGCATCCATGTAGTAGCTACTCAACACATGGCTGCTGAATGTTTTGAAAAGTCAGAATGGCCTTTGTCTGAATAAAGGAGGCCCATTCTGTGAGATTCCAGAGGCAAGTTAGGACCCAAGGGAAGAAGTTCCAGAGACAGAACATTTCAGGCCACCAGGAGTTTTCTAACAGATTTTGCAGTGTAACAGAGGGACCTGGACAGTATCATAGGAAGGGTTCACGCACCGGCAGAAAGTCTTCCCCAACTAGGCAGCAGATAGATTCCAGCACCAGGGAAAATCGTTGCCACTCAAAGATTCTAAAATTCTAGGGACATCCCTGGTGGTCCAGTGGTCAAGAATTCACCTTCCAATGCAAGGGACGTGGGTTTGATCCCTGGTCAAGGAACCAGGATCCCACATGTGGTGGGGCAACTAAGCCTACATGCCATAACTATTGAGCCTGCACACCTCAACTAGAGAGCCTCCCACCATGACTAGAGAGAAACCTGGATGCCACAAGGAAAGACCCAGCGTGCTGCAACTAAGACCTGATGCAGCCAAAATAAGAAATAAATGAATATATTTTTAAGAAAAAGATCTGAAACTTCCAAATTATTACAAAACAAATGTCAAGCCAGGGGCTCAGGAATTCCCATATTCCTACATCAAGAGAACCTCACGGCTCTGATTCGGTGATAGCTGCCACCTCTAATGATCTGGCCACAAAACCCACAGAGGAAGAAGAGGGAGAGACATACATCCTGTTGCTCCTGAATTGAACCCTCGGCTTGCTCTGGTCAGCTTCTAAGAAAAGGCGCATGTGGGAACCGGAAACCGGGGTGTGGGGCTCAGGAGCACATTTATCAGATCTAGTAAACCATGACTCCCCTTGGGAATAGATGGGGGCGTTTAGGAAGAATCTAAGGCATCTTCTGAGGGGGAGGGAGAGTCCACAAAAATAGCTACATGTTACTCAAAACCTGATGCTTAATGTGGAAACACTGACCGTCACACTACCTTACCATGAGGAATTTCTGCTGCATACAATTAGATTTTATCTGTGTGAATATTACTCTGAAATGACTGCAGAGTAATGGTGTAAGCACTGCCAGAGACAGCCTTAAGAAAAGGCTTGTTAAGGCATCATGATACACAAGGTCGAGAGCTGCTTCATAGCTTTGAGAGAAGAGAAGGGAAGAGAAAGGGCTCCATACCTCCGTGCATGGCGTCTATACGGATCTTTAGTCGGTTTGGACCAGAAAGCAGTTCTTTCAGCGCGTTGAAGTCAAAGATGTTCTCAGCATCGTAGCATAAGCTTCCACTGAATCCACAATTTCCACTGTGAGAACAAGCAACATTAAAAGATGGAGGAACTAAACACTTTTAGAAATGTCATCCTCTGAAATGATTATGTGGCTGTAAACGTGCAATTGCTACTTTAAAAGGACATTTATGGAGCAGCTCCAGTGTGCCAGGGCTGTTAAATGATCTCGGACTCAAAACTAACACAAATTTCCTGAGAGGTAAATGTATATAGACGAGCAAGTTCAAGTTCGGAAAGATTAACTTGCCCACACAGCTAGGATGTGGCACACTGAGGGATTTTGACAGAGGTTTGCCTGATGGTAAACTGCTCTACTGCCACATTGATGCAGCTCCAGGAAGTGTATTTTAGCGTCAAAAAATAACAGAAAAGGTAACACCTACTCTACCTTTTCCAGGCCCGTTGCCATTAAGACTTCACAGTAAAAAGCAGAGAAAATTTTTTTTAATGAATCACTTTTCACATGTACTGCTAAAGGAATACAGCAAACATAAGAGCTAAGCCTTGCTGACTTTTCAGGGGTCTGAACATTTTCAAAACATGAAATGTTTAAGAAATTCTCTACTGTTATTTTCTAAACCCCAAGAATGTCTTCAAGATGAACCAAAGCACCCCTTCCTCTTCCTTGGGATGCGACTGTCAGTCCTTCTGGGTAGGTTCAAACACAAAATGCATCCCACAGACTTGCAGTCCAGATGAAAGAATACATGTAAGAGCAAAGTCGAAATACAAGTCACACTGCTAACCATCTCATCCTCATTGTATTAATAACTTTATAAACATTTATTTCATCAAATATTATCATACATTAGCATTCAACAATAAAATGTTTACCACAGCTGCTACACAGGGTGTTTAAATTTAGCCCCCAAAATGGTCTAAGTTGATTTTACTGAAAATGAAATCAAGGGCCAGGCTTTGGAATCTCTCACATCTGCATTTGAACCCTGGTTTACCACTCACTGTCTATGTGACCCTGAGTCTGTTCCTTAGTTCTCTCTACTTTTGTTTCCTCATCTGGAAAAAGCGAATAGTAATAGTGCTGTCTTCACAGGGCTAACGTAAGAATCCAATGAGATAATGCATCTGAAGAGCCTGGCACATGATAAAAGCTCAATAAAAGACAGCTATGAACATGACGTCCCAGGTCTTCTCGTCAAGGCTGTACATTTCATAGGTATGAAAACTGAAGCTGAGAGATTTAGAATTGACTCACCCAAGGTCCCTCAGCTGATCCCCAGCATAGCCCAGACTCCCAGACCCAATTCCGGACCTCCTAATTTATGCATGCAAAGCTTGGTGACCACAATCTTTCCAGAGATAAAGACCCACTTTATTAAAGCCTTGAAAGGCAAATCCTTCAGGTTGGAACTGGAAGTGGGCAAGAGAGGAGGTGAGTAAACGTGCCTGTGAAGGGTTTGAACTTGTTTTCCAGGTCAAACTGCTGCTTTCCCAGAACCCCAAGGTCTATGTGCAGGTCAGGGCAAATTGCATATTCCTCGATTGTCTTGCTGATTTGGAAAATTTTATCAGTTATTGCTTCCGGGGCAGGACCTGGAAATCGAACAGCAAACAGTAGGTCATTTTGTATGGCTGACATGGAAATACAAAGAACACAAAGCTCATCAACTAATTCCTCTTCACTAGTGCATCTGCCGTGCCATCCCTCAAGCAGCAAAGTATCAGAATTTTCTAAAAGAAAATATGTTAATGATCATTCATGCAGAGCATCTCATATTCAGGTATGACAAAATGAGAAGCATCTCATTCTCACCAAAAGGAAACAAAAAGCTCTCTTGCTAAGGATGAGAACCAGAATCCTGACTTTCCAAGGCCTAGGTTATTGGTTTGTCCTAAGAACATAACATCGGCTGTACTTAAAATGACGGCAAACTCACCTCCATTGGAAATATTGAACTTGATTCCAAAATCTCCATTGGGTCCTCCTGGGTTGTGGCTGGCTGTCAGAATGATCCCACCGATGGCCTTGATCTTTCTAATGATGCAAGATACACAGGCGTGGAGAGGATTCCATTCTGTCCAATAACCAAGCGACCAATCTAGAAGAAGAAATCCAGAATACACACTTTAACATCAATAAATCCAGAGCCACCGCACAGTGATGCCAGAACAGCTAGATGGACAAAGAAATAGTCTACTGGGCCAAAAAATGATGCCCTTTAATGAACGTCTAACAGCTTGGGTTATTAGTACTATTATATTGAAGTATTTTATAGTTGCTGTTGAGTAATACTGTTATTGAAATAGAATCAGCATTGCTGAACAAAGCCATTTCTTCCGATAGTTTTAGGGGACTTTATAGTGTATGATCTGGGAGTGCTATAAGGTCTGGCAAGAAAAGAAAACAGGGCCTTTCCAGATTAGGTTCACAATTTGGATACATTATAAATCTGTGGGAAAACCCACATTTTTATCCACTTTAATCATATTGTCAATCCAAATTGGAAGGGAGACTATAAATTTAACTAGTTACAGGAATTCCAACCCAAAGAGGAGGCTTCTGTAAACAAAAATATCTAAAAAAGTAAAAGGGGCAAACTTTGTATGAAGAAATGTTATAAAATGCATCTCACAAATTTATTGCCAATCAACCTTGGATTTTTCTTTAACTGGAGTATAATTGCTTCACAATGCTGGGCTAGTTTCTGCTGTATAATGAAGTGAACCAGCTATATGCATACATATAACCCCTCTCTCGGAGCTCCCCCCACCATCCCACCCCTCTAGGTCATCACAGGGCACTGAGCTGAGCTCCCTGAGCAGCTTCCCACTAGCTGTTTCACACAGGGTAGTGTATATATGTCAAACCTAATACAATGGGTTCCTCAAAGCAGAACACACCTATCCACACTAGGATGTACCTGGGCCTCCTCCTGGGCCTGAGGCAGGGAATGCTGGGAGTGTTACTGGGTAAACCAGCGAGGACCACCTACATGAAGGAGCTACAGGCTGCGTTCTTAACCCACCTGCCTATATCTTTCTCAGATGGTATCTATAAGCACAGCTCCTTACTAAATGATTGTAATTTATGTCTGTTTCAACATGATGCAAGTCGGAAAAGAAGGGAATTCCGTCCGTTCCTCTGACTAGAAATGTGATTGCTTCATGAAAAGATTTTAAAAGGGAGGAGTTTGTGCCCTTCTTCCACCCTCCCCTCTGAAGACTGAGGGACGTATTTAAGTTTCCCAGTTGTTATTTCTTCTTGCCCCACCCAAGATAAATGCAGCTGAAGAAATGACTTGATGGTGGAAGATGCGTTTCTAATACTGAACATGCCAATAAGATCCCTGGATTCCCTGGGGAGGTTTTTCTGGGATTGTTAGCTTTGCCAACTTCCTGTAGGTCACTAACAGCTTGACTGGCTTATAATTAAACCTCTCCATTATCAACCACCTCCCAGGAAGCGGCCACTTCATTCCAGGCCCCTTTTGGCTCTTGTATGTCTATCCCTGAACAATTTCTGTTATTCTAATATTGTCCTGCCACCCTCAGGAAGTGGTAACTCCCTGACTCAATACAGTGGAAATGGTAACATCTCACGCTTCCGGCAGTTTCTGGGTGCCGTTCTGATGAAACCTGCTCTGTGGTTGAGCAGTTCCATAATTTTGATGAGAGGAGCTTAGAGATGGCAATTTAAGCAGCCACAGTGACTGGTGGAGTAATATGAAAACTGTGTTTGTGCATCAAGCACACTGACTTCTACTTCGATCCTGTATGTGCTTAACAGAGAAGGGGAAGCTGATAAATGAATATTAAACCATGCCACACAGGTCACCCCATAATTCTACCATTCTTTATGGTGAAATGTGCAGTCAGTAATGGTCCAAGACTGAGAGGATTATACCAGGAAGTAAGAGTAAGAAAATCAGGAGAAGCAAGGGAAGCCCATGATAGGGTCTGGTTCTTTCTCTTGAGCCCAAGAATAGGTATAGCTGACCTTCCAGGGCAGACTCTTTCCCATGAATTCTGCTCAAGAATATTCATCTTCAATTTGATATTTTGGAGATATTACTCTATTGGCCTCCTCCCCGTAAGGAGTCTGGAGCATTGTAATAGCTCCTGACTCAATCTCCCCTGCCTCTCTCCCACCTGCACCTCCCTTGCTCTGCTGCTAAGTCGCTTCAGTCGTGTCCAACTCTGTGCGACCTCAGAGACAGCATCCCACCAGGCTCCCCCGTCCCTGGGGTTCTCCAGGCAAGAACACTGGAGTGGGTTGCCATTTCCTTCTCCAATGCATGAAAGTGAAAAGTGAAAGTGAAGTCGCTCAGTCGCGCCGGACCCTCAGCGACCCCATGGATTGCAGGCTACCAGGCTCCTCTGCCCATGGGATTTTCCAGGCAAGAGTACTGGAGTGGGGTGCCACTGCCTTCTCCCTCCCTTGCTCTACCCTCACTGAATCTATCTGACCTACCGGGCCCACCTAGTTCAGCTTTCTAGACCATAGTTCTGTGTTCCTCCCCCGTTCAAAAACCTTCCCTATACCATATGATCCAGAAGGCCCACTTCTAGGTACAGACACAAAAAGAAAGCAGTGACTCAAACAGGTATTTGCACACCCATGTTCACAGCAGCATTATTCACAATAACCAGAAGTGGAATCAACCCAAATGTCCATTGAAAGATGAACGGATAAACAAAATGTGGTATATACATACAACGGAATATTACTTGGCCTTTAAAAGAAAGGGAATTCTGATTCATGCTACAACATGGGTGAACCTCGAGAACATAATAATAAGTAAAATAAGCCAGAGAGAAAAGGACACATATTGGATGGTTCCATTTATATGAAAGACATAGAAGAGGCAAATTCATAGAAAGTAGAACCAAAGTTGGCAAGAAGAGAATGGGGACTAACTGTTTAGTGGATACAGAGTTTTAGATGAGATGATGAAAAGGTTCCGGAAACAGTAGTGATGGGTGCAGAACATTATGAATGTAATGAACACCACTGAATCGCATACTTAAATATGGTTAAAACAGCAAATTTTGTGTTAGATATATTTTACAATGAGCTTCCCAGGTGACTCAGTGGTAAAGTATTGGCTTGCAATGCCAGGACCTGGGTTCAATCCTTGGATGCTTGACTGGGAAATCCCATGGCCAGAGGAGCTGGGCAGGCTACAGTCTATGGGGTCACAAAGAGTTGGACACGACTGAGTGACTAACATACAAATGCAATTTAACACACACAAAAAAAGGGGGAAAAATTAAAAAAAAAAACCTTCCCTGGGTCCCAAATGTCTACCAACTTAGAGACATCCCCTCAAGCCCTGCACTGACAGTCCTTCACCAAAAAGTATTTCCTGCCCTTACTCTTACCCACCGCTCCCTTCTGTGTAACTCAAGTCCTGCTGCTAAACTGGATACCTCCTTCTCCCTCAACATTTTATAGTTAACCACGACAGGGAGCAAACATTAAAATATTCCTTTCAATTGAAACTAGGGCTTGGTGTTTGCTTATGTTTCCCCAAAACACAAAACAAACAAAAGGTTCCATTTTCTTTGCTCTGCCAGTCATACCTACAGGTTCTATTCTCATTTCTAAAATTATCTCAAGGATAAATCTCTGGGGACTGAATGAGATACCAGTACCATAAATGAGACCCTACCAATGTTTTATTTTGTACATTAAAATCGCCTGTAACTGCAGACAGCTCTGTGCGAATAAAAGGAAAAGCAAAGTGTATTCTACTATCCATAAATGTACCAGATAAAAGCGTCCTAAAGGGAAAAAATGAAATTATTTCCATGTAGCTTGCCAGGCTGAAAAGCTCTCTTAGAATCAGCTCATGGGTATAGTGGGTATTGACAAAACTGACGAAAGAATCCTGACTTCTATTAATACCAAAATCTGTGGCAATAAATTATCTTTCCTTTAGATTGCCTCCCTAAATTCTGCCCACAATCAAAGGGATGTTAAAATAGAATTTAGGATATATTAGAAAAAGAAATCAAACTAAACAGGATTTGATAGGTTTTATCAGATGAAAGTGCTTTATCGGTCCACTAAACGTTTTACGTAATTCAGCTGGGTAGCAAAGTACTTCAAATGCAACGCTAGTTTTAATAAGGAATGTCTTGAAAAGACTTGAAAATATCGCTTGGGCTGCCACAGCTCTAACAAATAGGCAGTTACCATATTTAGTC
This sequence comes from Aepyceros melampus, assembly GCA_006408695.1. Taxonomy (NCBI): domain Eukaryota; kingdom Metazoa; phylum Chordata; class Mammalia; order Artiodactyla; family Bovidae; genus Aepyceros; species Aepyceros melampus. Next base: position 91,948 of record SJXQ01010310.1, on the reverse strand, counting down.
AATTATCAGCACTTAAATACATTATTTAGCAAAGCTTCAGATCGTAAATCTGAGAAAGTCTGCAGGGTCTGCCTGAATTACACATTCCTACCACCCCTTCCACATCCTTCTGCTTTGCACAAGAATGAAATGAAGCCAAATATATCACAGCAAAGGGGACAGTGTACCAGATCCACTCAACAATCTAGATATATGCAGAAAAATAATGTTTCATTCGTTCTCTCCCAAAAGATTAAAAGCATCTTAATACCATTGCCTTTGCAGCTCTCCTCAAAGATGAAATTTACAGCATGTCACACTTTATCTTAAAAATGTGTATGCATCATAATTTCATATTTGAGTGCTTTATCAGCAAATTTTACATGAGAAGCATTCAGATTCTGAAATTGGGTACAAAGGGAATCTCACATTAACAACAATAGAATGTACAAACTCTTCTAAATAGAATTTGGTAACTAACATATGCTTTTTTTTTTTTAATTTGACTTTTGCAATCACGCCTGCTTAGTGTATTGTTAAAATACACTGAAAATAAATGCCTAACGCACTTGGTTATAATGCTAAATTTTATGTTCTCAGAATCACTTCCAGAAAGGAAATAAAACAATGTTTTAAAATTTATAAGTACTGAAGGACTACGTGCTCCAAATTATTGTTAAGTGTAATCTAAAACACTAAAAATGTATTTTTGGTCCCATGGAGGAATTTGCAGAGCAAAAACAGCAATGTTCTGATGCCTGCCTTCCTGTAAATCAGTGAGACTGTGCAAATTGTTAGATTATCAAGATCAATGCTTCCTGGTGCAAGGTTCCTTCCGATTTGGTTAATTCAGCCAACACAGCTTTTCACAATGCAGAGCTTTAGCAGAGCCTCCTTATATTATAGGCTCCCAGAAGTTATTATCTCTACCCTGCTGCACAAATTCACCACACACAGGACTTCTTTGTATCCAAGTCATTATAAGTGGGTTCCCCTCTAACAGGTCCTCTTGGAAGGCTCACACCTAACATTTTCCAGTTCTCTCCCAGCATTTCTGCACGACTACCAGGATCCACAAATAACAGCGTGCCCTGGCTTTTGTTTTCCTGTTTGACAAGTGACTGAACTTCAACAAGGAAGCCATTGAAAGAAAACAAAATCTTCCTCTCTCCGTGGCTCCTAAGAGCCTCCTGCGCAGGACAGAGTGCCCCTCAAAACTGGTTAGAATGTAGATAAGACAGCTTAAGGCTGCGGTGAGCTTTAATGTCTAAAAGCAACAGGTACATTTTCAAGCAACAGGCACAGAGCATAAGAAACTGAGTTTACATCCCCAAATCCCAATGCGACAAATGTAATTTCAGGGGTAATATCACAATATACAATCTCTGAAGTCATAATCAAACTTAATTGGATGTTAGTAGCATGGAGGTGTATACAACATACAAATCTTTGTATTTCGGTATATTCTTGCAGAATTAAGAGGTTATATGAGAGCCAGAAACATAGCGATACTTATCATATACCAACCCCATTAGCAGCTGCCATCTGCACTATGGTCTCTATTGCCGATTTATTAAAATACCGCCCATCTCCACCAACCACCAGGGAGGCTCCCTGGCGATCTTTTAGGTCTATGGAAAAGAATATACTCTGGATGAAATTCTCCAGATAGCATGGTTTTTCCTCGAAATAGTAGGTTTTCTTCCGTAATCCACTAGTTCCTGGTTTCTGGTCATAGTAGGGAGCCGTAGTAAAAGTCAACAGAGGGAGAGGACCTTCTTCCATTTTTCTGTATTTCCCAGAAATCCATTCATCAAAATCACTCATCTTTCATTTCCACCACTTGGCTCAGCGAGAGTGTCCAGAAAACAATCAAGGGTCCCCAAAATAGTCTGTCCAACCTGAAGCTGCTACAGTGTCACCCGAGTAACTAAAATAGAGATCTTGCCTGGATGATCCCTCTCAATGAGGAAGCGGGGTTAATTCCTGTTGTCGTGCCCCATGTGAAAAAGTGAAGGACCAAACACCCACCCACACCCACACTCAAAGCAGATCTTCAGTGTTGTTTTGATGAGGACATTCTGCCCACAACCACACCAAATACCCTTCAATTATTTTTGCCTCGTTCCCCTGTTAGGGTGGAGATAAGTCCAGAGGGTGCTGCGTGCAGCAGGCTTCAGTCACAAACACCAGGTGGCTTCCAGATCCTCTCCCAGAGCCAGGCAAAGGCGGAGCAAGTGCAGTCCCAAGGAGCAGGTTCGTGAACAAGACGCCCTGGTGTGGCTCCCGCTGCCACTGACACCCTTAAACCAGAGCCTCGCTGGCAGTCATCTCTGATAAGGCCATCTGCAGCTAAAGTTGTTTCATGCCATCTCGCAAATTAAAGGTCAGTCTTAAAATGGAAATGACGGATCTCAGTTACTTCTAGTTTCCTTGCATCACCGTCATTTTGATACTCAAATATCTGATCCTCAAGTGATTTTTTTTTTTTTTTACTTCCCACATGCAATCCCAGTTAGAAGGGAGAAAAGGTATCAAACAGAACAGATTTATTCATTGGCCACCAAAGATTTAACTAAATAGTATTCAATTTTAGAAGAATAGAGACTCACAGACATGCCCTGAATGAGCAACAACTGGTCATTCCCATGAATTTATAGAAAAGTAGGGATGAACAGGGCTTCCCTGGTGGCTCAGATGGTAAAGAATCCGCCTGCAATGCGGGAGACCTGGGTTCGATCCCTGGGTTGCAGAGATCCCCTGGAGGAGGGCATGGCAACCCACTCCCATATTCTTGCCTGGAGAATCCCCTGGACAGAGGAGCCTAGCGGTCCATGGGGGTCACAAAGAGTCAGACATGACTGAGCAACTGAACAGCAGCATTGCCAAGGTTTTGGTGAACCTGTTAAAGAGACTCGGAAAGTAAACCAAGACTAGTTCTGCCACATGTCTGGGGAGTTTGATGTGCACATAAAAGTCAGGTTTTCAAGAGAAAAGTAGTAATCCCTCGAAAAACAAAATCTGGGTATTTTCCTACTAACTTGTCCAGCCAGGTCCAAAAGCAGACAGGCCCTGGGAGCAGCAGACAGCCTTCTGTGAGGCAAGAATGTCTTTGTTCCAGGCGCTGCTCACACAGGACCGAGAACTAATAAGCTCCCAAGGAAGCCTGGTCTCCTTCATCTGGCAAATGGAGCTGGCCCATCTGCAAGCAGGACCTCAAGGCAATTCACAAGACACATCTATTAAGCTGAAAACCAGTCAGTCAAAAGACAATTATATTTTATAGCTTATTTTTGCCCCTTATTGCATTTTTAAAACTAAAACTCTTGTGAAGTAAGCTTGCTTTAGTAGTCTATACACCCAATGTTTTTCAACTTACTACAAATGCACTTTTTAAATTCATATTTTTTCAGTTCAGTGGCCAGTTTTCTCTGTTTTTTGATAGGTTCACAAATTACACTAGTATATATGTCTTGACATATTTAATAATAGAGCCATATTTCTGAAATATCAACTGAACACTTTTTTCATTGGGAATAACAGAGCAACCAACCAAGTAATTGGTAGTTTCCTTAACGAGGTCTTGAAACCCCAGTGAAGATTCAGGAACGCTTGGTTGCAATATCCCCACTAAAGCTTCTCTGCTCACACACTCTGGCATTTTCTTTGCTGGTGGCTGACCACTCTCTCTCGAAGCTCTTTCTGAATCCAGAGCTAGGGAGAGTAATGTTCTCTTAGGGGCTTTTCCCATACATTTACTTACTTTATTTACAGTTTATGGTCAGTGCAAATAAATTCCATAAAACGAGAAATCATACTCAAGGCACAATTATGAAAATTCAAAATAGATGTTCAACACACACACCAAAAAAACCCCCCACAAGCATCAAAAATGAGTTTATTTGTAGCATAAGATCTGATGAATGTTATTTCAAAGCATGGCAAATGCTTGTTTTGGGTTTTTTTGAAGACAGTGGCCATATCAGACACTAGAACACCTCAGCTTATTGGTGTGTTTTTGTATGAACCAAAATTTGTTTTAAAAATATTGCTTCACATTGAAACTGTTGTAAAAGCTGTACTTCTCCAGAATTAAGCCTATTCTTAGGCCTTGTACAGGTTTCTCACCACCTAAAAACTGACTGATACAGAAAGTATTCCAGATGTAACTACTCTGATTCTAAAGTAGTTTAAAAGAATCATTGCAAACTTTATAATGCTGGTGCTCTTCCAGCCCTATCTCTCCAAACAGCTGACACGCCACTTCAGGGTTCATTATCTGAAGGTCTCTCACTCTGAAGCCTTTTAAATATTCCTCTCCAGTAGACCATCTTCATATTTAAAACATTATTTAACACTAATGGAAATAGACAGTAGCGTTTGAGCATTGAGAAGTCCTATGTATGAAACCTGGGGGATCAGGTCACTGGGTGAACCCAGATTCCCTCTAGTGTGGAATGTCCTTATGGACACATACACTGTTTTTACTTCACTGCATGTGAGCCAGCTTCACAGCGAGGCATGGACTGGAAAGACTCCCATCTCTCATGGCTCCTGCACGTACCAATGAATACCCAGCAATTCAAGTGCACATCAAGCCTAAGCCTCCAAAGGACAGCGTTTGGTACCTCAAAGCAAAGAGCAATGTTTTTACCAACTACATGTGTTGGCATGGTGTTTGTCAGCATGCAAAACTAAACCAAAAAGATATAATACTCGCCCTAAAAAAAGCTTCTGTTCTAAAAATGGGCCTGAGTCATAATTTTATGGACACTATAGAACTCAACCCCATATAAAAATATTACCAGAAGCAGCAATGTTAGATGGACTGTGAAGTGTGGTAAAAAAGGAGAAGCATTAAAAACATTAAGCTTCTGAAGACGCTCAGACTAAGTGGGACAGCTATTAAGAAACTCATTTGTTTGAGCTCTCCAGCAAAGGTTGAACTTCATCTTCAGAAATGTTACTGTCGAGCATAGCGAACCCAATTTGGCCTAATGAATTTGCCGGCCTCGCCAGTACTCCTTCACAGTGACACAAATTACATTTAAACCATATGGGGATTTAAGGATTATTCCCTTCAGACAAGAAACTTTCATATTGGTCTTGGGTCCAATCAATTTCACAATGGCAGAGTTATGAACCCCTTCACTCCCAGCCTCGCAGACTCCAGTTTCCACTCTGATCAGCAGTGATGCCTTCCTAGTAGAAGACAGCGGAAACAGAAGACTTGCCAATACTTTATTCTTTCTATCTTTCTTTTTTTCCATTGACAAACATTTACTGGATCGCTAACTGCCATGTCCCAGGGCTCATGGGAGAGTAGGACCCAAGGCCTGAAAAGATTCACCTCTTCATATCAAGAATTATTCTTTAGAAAATGCCACAGGAATGGGCACATTATTTAGAAATGGTAACCCTGACTTTCAGCACAAGTACTAGAAAGTAAGCTACTAATTGGATTGAAAGCAGCAGGGATCATCAGACCCCTCACCCCCAGGCCAAAACCCTGTGCTTGTGATGCTACAGGTGCCTGCCCGAGCGTTGGGGTCAATTATCCTCCAGTTGAAAAAAAAAATATTGGTTTCTAAAATGTATGAGAGGTACAATCTTGAGCAATTCTCTTAACTGACCCAAGTCTGTAAGCTAGGGATCACAATGAAGGTTGTTTTGAGCACTGAATTGGACAACATGTACAAAAGCACTTATGATCTGTGATTCCAGTGACAGGAATCACAAGCTGGGAAAAGTCATTCATTTCTCCAACCACAGAGGAGACACTGCAGGATAATGCGAAGACCACAGGTTCAGGAGCCAGACACAACCAGGGCTCAAATCTTGGACTCTAAACAGACTTGTGGACCTAGGAAAGGAAGGAGAGGGCAGCACTGAAACATATGCATTACCATATGTAAAACAGCCAGCCAGTGGGAATTTGCTGCCTGACACAAGGAGCTCAAACCCAGTGCTCTGTGACAACCTAGAGGAGTGGGATGGAGTGGGAGGTTGGAGGGAGGTTCAAGAGGGAGGGGACATATGGATACCTATGGCTGATTCATGTTGATGTGGAGCAGAAATCAACACACGTTGTAAAGCAATTATCCTCCAATTTAAAAAAATATATTGGTTTCTAAAATATATGAGAGGTACAATCTTGAGCAATTCACTTAACTGACCTGAGTCTGTAAGCTAGGGATCACAATGAAGGTTGTTCTAAGTACTGAATCAGGCAACATGTATGAAAACACTTATGACCTGTGTCTGGCATCCAGCAGATTATCAGTAAATGTTAGCCCCTCACCCTTCCATCCTCAATGCCCTGAGGATGAAAATAGGATGCTGATACCTGCCTTACAACGAACGTCTATGTCCCAGCGGTGCCTGGACAGGACTGTGGCTCTCAAGAGGCTGCAGTGATGGGGTGAGGCTGGAGAAGTAGCTAGGACAAGGTCACATCGTCTCATGAACCACACTAAGTCTTATTTTGTAGGCACCAGAAGCTATGGATATTTTTAAGCAGAAGGAATAAAAACTGCTTTTTTTTTTCAAAGTTGACTGGCTGCCAGTAGTGTAACAAATAGCTTGGAGAAGGAGAGACTGGAAAAAGATTAGCCAAGGCTTACAAAAAGGAGTCCCTCTGCAGCTGAGGTAGATCTGAGGATCCTGGTCTCTGTGACCCTGTCCAGAGCTGCTCCTCTTGCATAAGACTTCTTCAACTCTGAGTCCTTGGGCAGTTTGGGTGGGCTCTGTAGGTTACTCTCCTCCAACATGAAGACACTACCCAAACAACCTGCTTTTCCTCTGACCCCTTCTGCTCACTCTCTTCTCTAAGAACTGCCCGTGACCCCACCCTACAACAGGGCCATGCTTCTACTGTGGGACTCAGGCCATGATCATCAAGGGCAGCCAACTGACCAAAGCCAGATCGCTCATATTTTCTCTTCTAGGGATCTAGAATTAGGACTCAAAAGTGTACCCATCAGATTTAGTTAGCCTTTGAACTGGGAAGACAGGTAAACTCAGAAGCTGTGGGGCAGGTACCTCATGTCACGACAATATCACCTATAGAACTGTAACTGGCAGACATGAGAATACATGAGAACACGGAGAGCTATTGTGCAGATCCGTCTCTGGATCCCTCGGGCACATCTAAGAGCTGGGGATCTGATACACAGAATTGGAAAAGAATTCAGAGTAGTTTCAGGCAGAGTATCAGTTAGATGGATCTTCTCAAGAGAGTAAGGACTGCAGACTCATGAGACATGAGAACTGGGGAAAGTGGTTTGTGAACACAAGCCACTTGAGACCCCCCTGTTGGCATGAGTTCTGGACTGGGGCAGTTCCACTGTTAGATTTCCAGTCAATGTCACCCAATTTCAGTGGAAGTGGGTGTTAGTCACTCAGTCATGTCTGACTCTTTGCGACTCCAAGGACTGTATCCCGCCAGGCTCCTCTGTCCTTCAGGCAAGAATACTAGAGTGAGTAGCCATTTCCTTTCTCCAAAGTATCTTCCTGAGCCAGGGATCGAACCCGGGTCTTTTGCATGGCAGGCAGATTCTTTACCATCTGAGCCACCAGGGAAGGCCAATTGCTTGGAATAAGAGAATGGTTTTTGAATTGGGCACTTTTTAACTTAAAAAGATTTAGAAGTAAGTATTGACATGAAGAAGAAGGCAATGGCACCCCACTCCATTACTCTTGCCTGGAAAATCCCATGGGTGGAGGAGCCTGGTGGGCTGCAGTCCATGGGGTCGCTAAGAGTTGGATACGACTGAGCGACTTCCCTTTTGCTTTTCACTTTCATGCATTAGAGAAGGAAACGGCAACGCACTCCAGTGTTCTTGCCTGGAGAATCCCAGAGACAGTGGGCCCCCATCTATGGGGTCGCACAGAGTTGGACACGACTGAAGCAACTTAGCAGCAGCAGCATTGATGTGAAGCAAACTCATAGTAGAAAGATAATCAAATAAACCAAACATAGTATTACTGTTTTGTAATAAGTCTTGGAGAAAATCTATATTTTAAGTACATTAAGAGAATCTGGAATATTAACCTAACAGGTCAGCCCTGTGATACCAATTTACAATGTATAGTTGAGTAACTTATTTTGGCTTATGATTTTAAGAGATTTTATAAAAGTTATAAAATTCTTTGAATATACCATATTTTTATATTTAAATCATCAGATGCAGACAGCTAACTGCAGTGTTCCAAGGAATGGACTTTAGGGCTAGACTAATGGAGCTGGAACCCAGTTCTGCCAGTCACTGACTGTGTGACCTCAGACAAGTTACTTAACCTCTTTGGGCTTCCACTGCCCCCATTTGAAAAACTGAGAACAACAGTCCCCCACCCCACGTGTTGTCACAGTCACCACTGAATGAAGTAATATACAAAAAATTCTAAAACCAGTGCTAGTGTAGGGCACCCTGCACAAGTTTCTGCTATTATCATTATTAGATTACATGAGAACAATGGGAGTATTTCCACACTTTTGCTTGTTAGACAAAGGTTTCAAAAAGGAAACAAACATATTTGATTTCTAAACTTGTAATATTCATAGGGGTTTGAGTAAATGAATTTATAACTAAGATCTCATCCACACACATACAGACACAGATACTCACAAACCCCACCAACTTACACTGACAATTGAGTCAGCAGAGAGAGAGAGGAAAATGAAGCAAACTGCTAAGATAAACAGAGGAGAGTCCAAGGCTAACTGCCCAGGCTCCTCCTGCTTCAGATTCTTTTAAGACGCATGTGCCCACCCTACCCCTGGCTTTCAGGAGACCCTCTGGCCTTAAGATACAGTCCTCTCAGAGGCTCCCTCTAGCAGAGTGGATTTCTATTACTTGCCACACCTACATCCTCACTGTGTTGAATGGGGCTCTGCAGTGCATGGCTCCACTCGCCAGGTATGAGGCAGGCTCCACCTGCTGTCCCATCCTGGCAAGAAGGGGGGAAAAAAGAAACGCCCTGCCTTCACAGTCTGAGATCCTCAGCCAGCCACAAGGAGCTCTTAAGCAAAGTACTTAACCTGTCAGTGCCCACATTTTCTCATCTTTGGAGTGGGGACTGAACATCACATCTCCTTAGACTTAACTGTGGTGATCATTTGACAGCACTATAATATCAAATCATTAGCCTTACACCTGAAACGAACACAACGTTATATGTCACTTACTCCTGAATTATTCTTTAAAAATGCATCTTTTAAAGAGACTTTTAAGAAAGCAAAGAAACAGTACCTACTGCACAGGTGTGTGGTATAAAGATATGATGAGTTAACAAATGAAAAAAGCTTAGCACTGGCTGGTTCTAGTGCCCTGTGAACCCTACATTAGAGTTAGCATTTATGACTGCCTTCAGTCAATTTGAAAACATACAGCTGCATTGAATACCTATCTATGAGTATATCTGTTTTAATAGAGTTAGGAAATGTCTTTTAAAGAAAAGGAGAAACTACATTAAGCTCTAAAGGTACAATGCCAGAAGAATTATGAGGACCAGATGGTTTGCTTAGAGCTGTACAGAATCTCAGGTTCAAAAAATACTGCTGGGCTTCCTTGGTGGCTCAGTGGTAAAGAATCTGCCTGCCAAAGTGAGAGACATGAGTTTGATCCCTGATCCGGGAAAATCCCACATGCCTAAGAACAACTAAGCCGGTGCACAACAACTATTGAGGCTGTGCTCGAGAGCCTGAGAACCCCAGCTACTGAAGCCCAAGCATACTAAAGCCCATGCTCCAGAACAAGAGAAGTCCGCACTGCAACTAGGGGGTAGCCCCCTGCTTGCTGTAACTAGAGAAAAGCCCATGTGCACTAACAAAGATCCTCAGTTCAGTTCAGTTCAGTTGCTCAGTCAGGTCCGACTCTTTGCGACCCCATGAAGTGCAGCACGCCAGGCCTCCCTGTCCATCACCAGCTCCCAGAGTTCACTCAGACTCATGTCCATCGAGTCGGTGATGCCATCCAGCCATCTCATCCTCGGCCGTCCCCTTCTCCTCCTGCCCCCAATCCCTCCCAGCATCAGAGTCTTTTCCAATGATCCAGTGCAGCCAAAAATAAGCAAAATTATTTTTTAAAAACCACCCTCCTGAAGCATATTTTGATGTTAAAAACAAACAGAACTGCTGCCTGGAAGCGTGAACATCCTTTAGCATCTGTCAGCTGCTGTCCCTACGCTGACCCATTCATGTCCAACGGTTACTATGTAAACTGACTTTCTCCAGTGATATCGTCAGGCACCGTGGACCACCAGAAGATGACAGATTCAAGTTGCTGAACTTCTGGTCTAAACGGAGAGATAAATAGGTTAACAAGCCATTTCAAAAAGAAGTTAACTATGAGAGCTTGTAAGTGTGCTCTGAGTGCTCAGAGGAAAGAGAAAATTTTTAGAAGGTGTTTTCCACTCCACAAGTGCCATTCTTAATTTGCAATGCTTAAATCTAAAAACAATCTCCCCACTATGAAGATGCTCAAGGTTTAGGAATTAACTTTCATACAAAAAGTACATGTCAAGAGGACTCCTGTCTAATAAGAAATCACCAATATTTAATCATTCTGACCTAAAAAAAAACCAATGTATATAGTTCATATAAAATTTTTATAGGTAGTTTTATCTTATTTCCTTCTGGAGCATCCTCAAATTTTTTTTCATTTAAATTTCTGAAGAATATTCATTTGGAGCTAATAGAATATTTTCCTATATTCTGTCTAATTACCAGGAATTATGTATCAAAATCCTTTAGTAAAAAGTGTGTGTTAGTCGCTCAGTTGTGTCCAACTCTTTGTGACCCCATGGACTGTAGCCCACCAGGTTTCTCTGTCCATGGAATTTTCCAGGCAAGAATACTGGAGCGGATTGCCATTCCCTTCTCCAAAGGAACTTCCCAACCCAGGGATCAAACTCTGGTCTCCTGCATCACAGGCAGATTCTTTATTGTTTGAGCTAATGTCACCTTGTCTAGGTGACCACAGTATGGCACCCGACACTCTCAGACACACTCCCGCAGCCTGCCTCCCCATGGGCAGCCCTGGTATGACCTAGGAATGTGTTTACAAGGCTCGCAAAGTGCAGGGAGATACAGTGCCCTCACTCTGGAAGTTAGGTCATCTGGGCAAACCTGGAGTCTCACGTCTTAGAAGCTACAGTTCCTGATAGATAGAGGCCTGAAAACACACTCTCTGTTATGCCTATGCTTCCTTGAAGGAACATAGCTTTCCTTGCATTCTGTGTGCTAAGAGTCACACACTGCTTGAAAACGCTTGCTTGGAAGTCATTTTTCAGTAGCAATTTCATCTGACGGTGTGACCGTAGGGAACGCCCCCAATCTCACAGGGAAAGGCAAACCAACATCCAAACGTCTCTTCCATCACATTTTCTCTGTAGCGGAGATCCAGAGAGCATAAGTCTGTCTGGAAAATTCTTGGATACGGCGGGGACACACCCTGAGTGTGAACCTGGATACCAGAGGTGGCAAAATTCGCATTTTACTCTCGGTTGGCCCTACAACGGTGTGGCCTAACAACTGCTTGAAAATCCAGCCAATTGCTGTTTTCTTACTGTGACAGCAATAGCTTTGGTCCACCCACTGGGATTTCTGAACCAAGCGGACGGCTCACAACTCCTAGCCACAGGACCATTTCCAGTGGAATGTCACCTCGACTAGGTAACCACAGTATGGCACTCACCACTCTTAGTAAAAAGAGGGCTACCTAAAGAATGGCTTTATTTTCAAATCATTTATGGTTGTATGTTTCCCTCTTGTGGTAGAAAATGGAAACACAAGCACGATTTCCTGTGTCCCTTGGAGTTCTGTGGTAGTCAGTGATTGACCCTCTATCAAATAGTAAAAATGTGGAGGATTTATTGACTTTTAAGAAGAACAGAGGAACAGTGATGTTATGCTTTCTATCTCATTACTAAGGATGTTTCCAATTACATGGCTTAGCCAAACGAGGATGTGCAGCTGCAAAGAAACTGAAAGAGAGGAAAGACATCTTTTTCTATGGGATCGTTTTAAGCTGGAATGTCTGTAAAATGGGGATAAAAAACTTTCCTTTAAAGGTTCTGACATCAATGAAGAAAGGCATGTAAAGTCCTTATCACCATGCCTGGCTATAGACTAGCCACTCAGTAACTGTTACATAAACAACCAAAACAGAGATATTGGCAAAGACATATTTCATCTTTCTAACACATGCCTTGATCCTAGAGCAGTAGGCCCAAGCAGGAGTGGATCAATGCTATGGGTCAGTCAGAGTAGACACCTACAATAGGGAAGGAAAAAGGTAAAAGAAGGGGTCAGATGGTCTTGGGTCTAAATCCTGCCTTTGCCAGCTTCTGGCTGTGTATGGCCTTTCTGGTTTCGGTTTTCTTATTTGTAAAACAGGGACAATGACACTACTTTAAAGGCCGTGTCCAGTAGAAGATCATTGCAATAGGTCTCGATGTGCTGGGCAGTATCCAAGAGCTTTACAAGCATTAACTCAGTCTTCACAACAACCCTCCAAGATCAATATCATTATTCTCAGCCCCTATCTTAAGATACAGAGGTTATTTCATCCGCCCAAGGTCAAGTAGCTGGGAAAGTGTGGAGACAGGTTTTGAACACAGGCAATCTGGCTCCAGAGCCTACACTCCTACTATAACAGGTGACCATGTGAATGGCAAGTACTCAACAAGAAATAGCTTTTAAAATAGCGATCTAAAGAAATGTGATCATTTTTTCTACGCTACATCATTTATGGGAATTCCTGGGATGAACAGCAGCTCAAGTGGGCAGAGGTAGGACTCTCACTGGGCCTTAAGATTTAAGTGAGAACAAGGCTTCAGGAAAATCAAATGTTATACCACAACACAAAAGATTTGGGAATAGAATTCTAGATAACTCTATTAAAATGAATTTCCTTGAAGAATTGAGCACAGTAGAAATCTGGGTTTGAAGCCCCACTCCTGATAATTTGTAGTATCTTGGTGATCTTGAACAAATCAGTGATCCGAGATCTAAATACCAACTTGTTCAGAGTTGATAAGATTAAAGGAGATCATATAAAGGGCTTATCATAGGACTACATGCTGGTTCTCATGCAAGTAACACGCAAATAACAACCCTGTGATACAGATATCTTCATCATCCCCATTTTACAGATGAGGAACTGAGGCTTAAAGAATAAATGATATGCTCAGAGTCTCTCAACTAATATACTGGAAGGCAGGCTTTCATGCCAGTTTAATGCCAAAGCTCATGAATAGGCTGTATGGTTCCTTTGGATAATCAAGTGCATCTCAGCTTGGAGAAAATTAAGAGGAATAGATTCCAGGTGACTCTCAAATTGATACTGTCCAAGTGGAAAGTATGAGTTTTGGTGCCTGTACAACCCACTGCACTTGGACTTGTCAGCCTCCAGAACTGTGAGAGAGTAAGTTTCTGCTTTTCTAAGCCACTCACTTTATGGTACTGTGTGTTATAGCAGCCCCAGGAAACTAATACAATAAATGGCTAAAAAAAGAAAGAGAAAAAAAGCCCAACTCCAGTGACAGCTGATCCCTTCGCAGCTGGGTGGCTGGTGTGAGAGAGAGACCCTTAGGTGGACTCCCCCCAACACACACCTCTTTCCTTTGCCCCAGAGTATTGGTTCTTATCACTAAATAACACGGTGCATATACAAACAAGCGTCCTTCCTTGCTCAGTGATGAGGAGAAAGACAGAGCTTGTTCCTCTGTAACCTCAGTGCCTGGAATGAAGTATGGTGGGAGTTAACAAATGTCTCAGTGGCTAAGTTGTCAGTAGTGAGAGTTGAAGGACCTCAGTGAATCGGGTCCCTGATGAACAAAGATGAGTTTTTCCAGGCAGTAGTCAAGTAAGCAGTCCTCACGCTGAGACCAGCTTCAACTATAAAATTCCTCCCACCATCATAGAGGACTTTCCAAAGCACAACAGAGAACCTCTGCCTGAGACCTGACATTTCAGGGAGTTTCTATAGGACACAGACTTGTGCAGTAACACAAAGGAACAGAATTAGAAGTAGCAACAGTGAAGGAGGTGGAGAGCTGGTTAGTCTGTGTGGTTGAGGCCAAAAGCTTGTGCTGCTTCCTAGAGAAGCGCTGGGTAATTGCTGGTAGAGACAGAGAGGTTTTCAAGGTGCTCATTCCAGAAGGTGAACTTCAGTGTGGGGTAGAAAAGTGATGAGAAAAACCTAGAGTGACAGACACTAAAGAAGCAAGAGAAAAAAAAGGTCATGGACGACCCCAGCCCTTCGCTGAGATCTAGGGGAAAGAGCACAGCTGCATTGTACCTCTCTCCCATCATGGTCAACAAAAGAGTTCAAAATGAAGCCCTTGGATGCAACCTCAAAAATGACAGAATGATCTCTGTTCATTTCCAAGGCAAACCGTTCAATATCACAGTAATCCAAGTCCATGCCCTGACCAGTAATGCTGAAGAAACTGAAGGTGAACAGTTCTATTAAGACCTACAAGAGCTTCTAGAACTAACACCCAAAAAAGAAGTCCTCTTCATTATAGAGGACTGAAATGCAAAAGTAGGAAGTTAAGAGCTACCTAGAGAAATAGGTAAACTTGACCTTGGAGTATAAAACGAAGCAGGTCAAAGGCTAACAACTTTTGCCAAGAGAATGCACTGGTCATAGCAAACACCCTCTTCCAACAACACAAAAGAAGACTCTACACATGGACATCACCACATGGTCAATTCGGAAATCAGATTAATTATATTCTTTGCAGTCAAAGATGGAGAAGCTCTACACAGTCAGCAAAAACAAGACTGGGAGCCAACTGTGGCTCAGATCATGAACTCATTACTGCAAGATTCAGACTTAAATTGAAGAAAGTAGGAAAAACCACTAGACCATTCAGGTATGACATAAATCTAATCCCTTACAATTATACAGTGGAAATGACAAATAGATTCAAGGGATTAGATCTGATAGACAGAGTGCCTGAAGAACTATGGACGGAGGTTAATGACACTGTACAGGAGGCAGTGATCAAGATCATCCCCAAGAAAAAGAAATGCAAAAAGGCAAAATGGTTGTCTAACAAGGCCTTACAAATAGCTGAGAAAAGAAGAAATGCTAAAGGCAAAGGAGAAAAGGAAAGCTATACCATTTGAATACAGAGTTCCAAAGAATAGCAAGGAAAGATAAGAAAGCCTTCCTCAGTGATCAGTGCAAAGAAACAGAGGAAAACAATAGAATGGGAAAGACTAGAGATCTCTTGCAGAAAATCAGAGATACCAAAGGAACATTTCATGCAAGATGGGCTCAATAAAGAACATAAATGGTATGGACCTAACAGAAGCAGAAGATATTAAGAAGAGGTGGCAAGAATACACAGAAGAACTATACAAAAAAGATCTTCATGACCCAGATAACCACGATAGTGTGATCACTCACCTAGAGCCAGACATCCTGGAATGCAAAGTCAAGTGGGGCTTAGGAAGCCTCACTACGAACAAAGCTAGTTGAGGCGATGGAATTCCAGTTGAGCTATTTCAAATCCTAAAAGATGATGCTGTGAAAGTGCTACACTCAATATGCCACCAAATGTGGAAAACTCAGCAGTGGCCACAGGACTGGAAAAGGTCAGTTTTCATTCCAGTCCCAAAGAAAGGCCACGCCAAAGAATGCTCAAACTACGGCACAATTGCAGTCATCTCACACGCTAGTAAAGTAATGCTCAAAATTCTCCAAACCAGGCTTCAAGAGTACGTGAACAGTGAACTTCCAGATGTTCAAGCTGGATTTAGAAAAGGCAGAGGAACTAGAGATCAAATTCTCAACATCTGCTGGATCACTGAAAAAGCAAGAGAGTTCCAGAAAAACATCTGCTTTATTGACTATGCCAAAGCTTTTGACTGTGTGGATCACAACAGACTGGAAAATTCTTCAAGAGATGGAAATATCAGACCACCTGACCTGCCTCCTGAGAAATCTGTATGCAAGTCAAGAAGCAACAGTTAGAACTGGACATGGAACAACAGACTGGCTCCAAATTGGGGAAGGAGTACGTCAAGGCTGTATATTGTCACCCTGCTTATTTAACTTCTATGCAGAGTACATCATGAGAAACGCTGGGCTGGAAGAAGCACAAGCTGGAGTCAAGATTGCCAGGAGAAATATCAATAACCTCAGATATGCAGATGACACCACCCTTGTGGCAGAAAGCAAAGAAGAACTAAAGAGCCTCTTGATGAAAGTGAAAGAGGAGAGTAAAAAGTTGGCTTAAAACTCAACATTCTGAAAACAAAGATCATGGTACCTGGTCCCATCACTTCGGGCAAATGGATAGGGAAACAATGAAAACAGTGAGATACTTTTATTTTGGGGGGCTCCAAAATCACTGCAGGTGATAACTGCAGCCAAGAAATTAAAAGACACTTGCTCCTTGGAAGAAAGCTATGACCAACCTAGACAACATATTAAAAAGCAGAGACATTACTTTGCCAACAAAGGTCCATCTAGTCAAAGCTATGGTTTTTCCAGTAGTCATGTATGGATGTGAGAGTTGGACTATAAAGAAAGCTGAGGGCCGAAGAATTGATGCTTTTGAACTGTGGTGTTGGAGAAGACTCTTGAAAGTCCCTTGGACTGCAGGAAGATCCAACCAGTCCATCCTATAGGAGATCAGTCCTGAATATTCATTGGAAAGACTGATGCTGAAGCTGAAACTCCAATACTTCGGCCATCTGATGCAAATAACCGACTCATTTGAAAAGACCCTGATACTGGGAAAGATTGAAGGCAGGAGGAGAAGGGGACAACAGATGAGATGGTTAGATGGCATCACGGATGTGATGGACATGAGTTTGAGTAGGTTCTGGGAGTGTGTGATGGACAGAGAAGGCTGGCGTGCTGCAGTCCATGGAGTCACAAAGAGTCGGACACTACTGAGTGACTAAACTGAGGGGAAACAGTACAGCTGCAGTGTATGTCTCTCTCTCTATTTTTTTGTTAAATAACGTGTGATCTAGCTTAGTGAACTATGCATCATTCGTTCTACAATATGGATTCAGATCAACCAACCCAAGTTTTAAAACTCGCCCTGATGAAAACATCAGGTCATATACAGATGGTTACATGCCATATAATCTGCTAGTTAAAGCCAGGCAGACTTAGCAAACTGATAGAGCTTTCATGTGTTACTGGACAAATACTCTAGCCCCCTTATAAATAGCTTTCTACATTTGTTGACTTATGTCTCTAAGATTCCTGATTCCCACTGGGATCATAAGATAATGCTCAGACTTTGTCTCAGGCTGGCCTGTGTGTAACAGAAAGCCTTGATGTTAAGGACCTGTTGGTGATAACTCATCTAAGGTTGCCCTGCCATTCTCCCCCGCTCTGCTATGGAGTTCTATTTAAAGTTGAAGGCTGTGGGCTTGCTTTCCACAATGGCCTCCTTGTTTTGCCACTGCCTCTACATGGAATGTCTCCACTTTTTCCAGGCTTCCTTTTCATCATCCTTCAGGACTTGGCTCAGACACATCTCCCCTGGAAGCCTCTGACTGCCTCTCCAATGCCCCTCTCCCTGGACTCCCAGTGACAATCTACAGAGGCACTGCCACAGTGTCTTGCAATGCCCACTGTGTGACAAGCTCCACAGGGAGCTGGAGACCACTTATACATCTGTGTGTGCCCCAAATGCACAGTTTAATACTGAGCAACAAGAAAATGCTCTGCACATATTGGCAGGTAAAATCACCCCTCAAATGTTGTTCAGGAGAAGTTGCTGGAGCAAGCAGACCCAACCAACTTATACTAGAACCACTACCCTAAAACCCTAATGAGTAGAGCTGGTGTGCAAATACCAAACACTGTGATTAGTACTGAGCCATTTGGGGACAATTTTACTGATTTGGGGGCTTGGTGCTGTATTTTTTTGAGATAACTTATGATCAGGCTGATCATATATTTCAGAAACCTAAAATTATGTAGGTTTATGTAGTAGACCCTACTCCAGGATCTGTGCATGAAACACTCTCTCTGTAAGAAAGACATTTCTGTTCTGAAATTTATAGCCTAATAGCTGTGGAGCATCTTGATAGGTTACTGGCCAACTGGAAGAAAAGAGAAACTGAGAAGGTGGGAGCTGCCTGGGGGACTATAAGCAAAGTAAAGTTGACAGTGTCTGTATTTCTCATCAAAATCCCTACTACCCAGTGTAGCAACCTGCTCATTATGACTACGTGTGAGGCGCTGTGCAAGGTAACTTCCTACACATTATCTTCTTATTTTCTAAAGACATATTATTTTAATTTTACAAATGAGTAAAGAAAAAAAAAGAGTTCAGACAGTTTGCTCAAGATTAAACAGCTAATAACAGCATATTTAGGAATCAAACTCACGTCTGTCTGACATCAAAAGTTACACTGGAAAAAAAGGTATACTGAAACAAAATTCTAATGTAAAAGGGGTAATATGGATATACCAGTAAGATCCTCAAAATGGCATGATATATTTACTTTTTGGTTATTCTTTAGCACATCTGAGTTTTGGACTTTGAAAGATGATAGATAAAATTGGATGTTGAGATTTGTTTTGGCAGGAAGCTTAAGTCAAAAGTCATCATGATTGAGCTCCCTGAGTCAGACAGGCTGAAGGGTGGGATAGGGAAGAAGATGGGAGGAAGGTTTAGGAGGGAGGGGACATGGGTGTACCTATGGCTGATTCCTGTTGATGTATGAAAGAAAACCATAAAATTCTGTAAAGCAATTATCCTTCAATTTAAAATTTTATATTAAAAAAGTCACCGTGGTGTGACTCTCCTAAAGCAACAGTGAAACTCTCATTTGAGTTGCACTTTACAGTTCCCCAAAATTTGGTATGCTCATTATTTAAACTAAGTATCATAAAACTCCCCAATAGTGCAGATACTAGAATTGATTCCATTTCACAAGTGCAAAAACTGAGCTTTACTTAAGCAGAATGCTGCTGCTGCTGTCACTTCAGTCGTGTCCGACTCTGTGTGACCCATACACAGAAGTCCACCAGGATCCCCCGTCCCTGGGATTCTCCAGGCAAGAACACTGGAGTGGGTTGCCATTTCCTTCTCCAATGCATGAAAGTGAAAAGTAAAAGTGAAGCCACTCAGTCGTGTCCGACTCTTAGCGACCCCATGGACTGCAGCCCACCAGGCTCCTCCGTCCATGGGATTTTCCAGGCAAGAGTACTGGAGTGAGTTGCCATGGCCTTCTCCAACTTAAGCAGAATACATGATGAAAAATATGAAAGTGTTAATCGTTCAGTCATGTCCAACTCTTTGCAATCCCATGGACTGCTAGGCTCCTCTGTCCATGGAATTCCCCAGGCAGGAATACTGGAGTGAGTAGCGATTCCCTTCTCAGGGGATATTCCGACCCAGCAATTAAAACCCTGTCTCCTGTACTGCAGACAGATTCTTTACCATCTGAGCCACCACGGAAGCCCAGAATACATGATATTATACAATCAATTGTACAACTGAGATTTGAATCAAAATCTTCCATTCCAATCCATCACTATGAACTAAAGTTATTTGGTAAGGAGCCACCAAATGGCCTGTTTCCCATCTGACATTATGTCAGGAGTCTACAGAAGCACTGTGGATAACAGAGCTCCGGAATCTTCTTTTCTGGAGTCTTGTCAGTCATTACTAGTTGCATACTTTAAATGGGACAGCATTGGTATTAGGTATCAAGTATATACATTTTAAACCAGTGATTGTACCCTGCCTCCACCCTCACTTCACTTTCAGCTAAGTTCTCCCTGATTCCTCTTTATCATCTGTACTTGCTCAGAAATTACCTTGCCTGGGAAGAGAAGACATCCTCGGTCTTCCCTTCCCCTTCGAGGTGGGGTTGAGTGGCTCTGTGTTCTTTTGATTCCCTGAACTTCTTTGGAGATTCAGCGAGAGTGTAACCCTGCCAACACCTTGATTTCAGACTTCCGGTCTCCAGCACGGTGAGAAAATACATTTCTGTAGTTTTAAGCCACCCAGTTTGGAGTCATTTGTCATAGCAGCAACAGGAAGCTAATACACCAGTATTCAAACCACATTTTTATAACTGCTTATAAATTCTCCTCTACTGGCATGAATCCTGAGAACAAAGACTTTGTCTTATTCATTTTTGTACCTACAACCATCTCACACTGCCTGGCACATATAGAGTGCTCCACAATGCTTACTGAATGAGAAAATCCGTGTAGCCCAGGAGGTTCAGAGCAATGCCAGTATACATCTCTGGCAGCTTCTGGTCTCCAGCATGACACTGGCATGGGTCAGCTAACCATCCCTCAGATCCATCCTGAGATACCCATCTTCAACTACCCACCGCTAGCTCACGGCTCCAATGAGGTGAAGGCCTCAGATCAATGGGCTCGTGACTACACAGCAACTGTGAACCTCTGCCTCACAGATCAAATTCAAGGGATAATGTGTGGACAGAGATGGAATGGGAGGTGCTGGCAGGCACAGAAGATCATCCACTCTGCCCTCCCCTGGCTTTAGAGTTTGGAATAACTATAAACATTATTAGAATCATCAGAATCTTTTGTTTACTAAACACTTATGCCAGGCACTATGATAAATACTCCCCAAATTTTACTTCATCTCCTGATATGAATTTTTAAGGCAGGTATTATTTATTCTCTTCATTACTTACGGGCTAACTTGCTATGCTGAACTGTGTGATGAGAGTATTTCTCATGGATTTGACCTCAGAGGGCTTGGCATCAACTGCATGGCCCAACACAGAGAGGCAGCTGCTTCTGTGCAGGAGCCAACCTCATTCCTGATGCCCTCTGAGCTTTCTACATTTATTTCCCTTGTGCTTCATTTTTAAGCGGATTTCATTTTGCTCCACAAAATGTATTTTCCAAAGTCCTCATGGGAGCAGTGTAACATAATAGTTTTATTGCTAAAGCAAAAGGTCCTTCCCCATCCCCACCCATTTACGGCATCCCGGCTCATTTTTCTGGCCTCCTTGCAATCCTGGGATGATCTCTCAGAGCTGAGGTAGGTACAGGCTAAACATCTAGGTTTTTGTTTCTTGTGGCTTTGAGCTGATAGGATTCCTTTCGAGGCTCAAGGTCATTTTGTCTCCTTGGGTTTTCACAAACCTTCCTACTGTGCACAATTTCTAAATGCACTGAAACATGTTGAGATGTTTATCAGGATGGAAGAGAACTGAATTCCCAGGCCTCTGCGGTAAACTGTAGAAGGTAAGCAGCATGCCAGAATCTCCCTCCTCATCATGACCTATCTTCTAAATTCTTTTCAGGGCAGTGTGCTTGAACAGTACAAAATGTAACTCGTTTTCAATAGTTACATGAGAATATTTTCATCTAAATTAATATTTTCTCCTTCAAGACAAGCGCCCTGGGAAGCAGCGCATGTATTCAAACAATGTGATGCTGTACTAACATTTCTGGAACTCTTTTTTAGCAACTGTCTTTACAGTCAGTGGCACTTTTCTTTAAAAGTCTTCAGTCATGACAAATTTCATCCTTTGAGGATAGATGTGAACTTTGGAAAGAGATGAAAATTGGTTGGAGCCACGTCTAATGAATAAAGTGGGTGATCAAATCTTGTTATATCATTTTAGGTGAAAAATGAGGCATGACTATAAAATAATGTGACTGGTTTCCCTAGGTGACCCATAAACCGACTGGCTGAAAAATAACTCCCATAGAGGAGTTTCAAAATGCTTTCAGCACTAGACGCATCACTGGGATAAGTGTACAGTTCCCAGAGTGGTGATTTGGCAGGGCACGATGCTAATTTGGATATATAAGTTCAAATACATTTGTAAAAAAAAAAAAGAAATCTGACTGCTTACACTCGAAAATGAAGAAGCTGTTCTCCTGGAGAAACTTCTTTTTTTGACAGCCTGGTTGGCTTTGGACAAGGAGTCTGCTGAGAAAAGTAGGCTCATCTCCTGCAGAAAGCCTTCATTGAACACACTATCCCCTCCCACACTCACTCCCACCCCAAGCTGGGGCAGGCGTCCCTGCCCGGTGTCCACAGCCATCTTTTTCTTTAAGTATCAGCTCTTATAAAATGTAATGGTGATTGTCTGTTTTTGTGTCAGTCTTCTTCCTGCAACTGGAGGCCCCCTGAGAATGAGGACCTTTGTGTATCAATAACGCTCAGACAGTGTGCACAGAAGCCCAGGACACTAACTCCTATTCTTGATGTGGACCCTTTGCCTTTGTTTCTCGCATTCCCAGGGCTTTACCTGCCAAATATAACTTCCAAGTGGCAACCAAAACTGAATATTCAGTCTATGTAAAATCCACCTATACAAATTTATAGAGGTCTCAGGTACAGGACAGGCTTCCCTGGTGGCACAGTAGTCAAGAATCCACCTCTCAATGCAGTAGACGGAAGAGATGCAGGTTCAATCCCTGGGTTGGGAAGACCCCTTGGAGAGGAAATGACAACCTATTCTAGTATTTGTGCCTGGGAAACCCCAGGGACAGAGGAGCCTGGTGGGCTACAGGCCACAGGACTGCAAAGAGTCCAACATGACTGAGTGACCGAGCACACATCCAGAACAAGGTACAGTAGTGGTTGCTTACAATGAAGGGGCAGGGGAGCTAGAGGGATTGATTGCTAATGCACAGGGCCTCTGTTAAGGTGATGGAAATATTTTAAAATTAGACTGTGGTGATGGCTGCATAATGCTATAAATGTACTAAAAAAAACACTGAGTCATATACTTTAAACGGATAAATTGTGTGGTGTGTGAATTATATCTCAATAAAGTTGCTTTATTTAAAAAGTCCTCCATAATGGGAATGATTTGTGCCTATGTTCCTTTCTAGGCCTGTTGTTAGAATAAATGATAGTCAAGGTCTTTTCAGATAATCTAGTTACCAATATAAAATTAAGTCTCTGTGTTCTCTCTGTAACTCTATCACTTGAAAATGACTGAGTGGTTTTCACTAAATTTGGAAAGCATGTTTACGATAATGAGGACTGTGGGGTGTTCCCTAATATCAATTCTCCCTTTCATTTAGACTGACACCCCCAATATTTAGCCTAACACAGCACTCAGAATAGCGTTGATACGTCAGAGATAGTACAGGTTCAATTCCAAACCACTGCAATAAAGTGAACACTGCAGTAAAGCAAGTCACATAAATTTTTTGGTTTCTCAGTGTATAAAAATGATATTTACATTATTCCATGGTCTATTTGGTGTTCATTAGCATTATGTCTAAAAATATATATATACTTTAATTTCAAAGTACTTTATTGGTTAAAAAAATGCTAATCATCATCTGAGCCTTCAGCAAGTTATCATCTTTTTGAAATTAGTAACTTCAAAAATCATTGATCATTTAACAAATACAATAATGATTAAAAAAACCCTGAAATATTGCAAGAATTACCAAAATTTGACACAGAGACATGAAATGAGCAAATGTTATAGGAAAAAAGTCATCACGGATTGCCAAAAATCTTTAATTTGCAAAAAATTTAGTATCTGAGAAGCACAATAAAGCAAAGTGCAACAGAATGAGGTATGCCTGTATTTCCCAGCATCCCTTGCAGCTAGAGGAGGCCTTAGCCTAAGTTTCAGCCAATGGGACAAGAATGAAATTGATTACATGCAGTCTCTGAGAAAGGTGTGCCTTCCTTCCCTTTTCTCCCCTTCCTGTTAGTTAAAATGACCATACAGTGGCAGGCAATCATGTGGAATATGCAGATAAGGGCGACTCACTAGGGGAGGCTGATCAACAAGAGAGAAGAATGCACCTTCTGACACAATGGGGCCACCACACCAGCCCTGGACTCCCCACACCCAGTCTGTTACAAAGGGTTCTATTACTACGAACTTTTATTTTATTTAAGTAACTTATTTTCAAACTCTGCTATAGCAGCCAAAATCTACATTTTAACTAATGTAAAATTTGGTGTTCTATACCAAAACAGAATCTAAATATGCAGCATTAGCATAATTTTTATGGCCATGGCAAAAGTTTTACCACTGCTATCTTGGAAGACAGACCACGGGCCAACCAAAGGTGTAGCTCTAGGCAGATGGTTAGGAGAGTTCAGAAGAGGAATGTTTGTTGGCTGCTTTTTGCCACAGTACAGAGAGAAGCTCAAAGACTAGCCAGTCTGCAAGCAGAAATGGAGATTATGATTTTGCCAAGGGAAGTTTTCTTTGGCTGTGGCTTATACACCATGTTGACCAAGCCTAGTAACTTGTGCACTGCAGAACTGAGATGAAGACCATTTGTGTACCCAAGCTAAAACAGCTATCCATGAAGCAGGAGATGAAGCAGAAAAGGCTGTGGCTTCAAATCTTTCCTGGGATTCTCTGCCAGATGGTGGGAGCTAGCCTACCAGCAGATAATCCATTAAGGACACTGACTTCTTATCCAACCTAGCTTTTCCTGTCTTAAAGTGACCATCAGCGATGGAGAAATCAAGGGAGGGACAAAGCATAGAGGCCAAAAGAGAAAGCTAACATTTTCGGCTTCAAAATTCTATCTAGATGAGCACTTCCACTGTGGTTATCAGTGTTGGGAAAACAAACGACTTTTCAAAAAGATAACTGAGGTTTTAAAACAATGGGGAAGCAATATTATAATTTTGTAATAATGTGATATCACAAACAGACATTTGTGATAATGTCTGTTTGGGTGTGGTGCTGAGTCAATTTTCCCTGGTTTCCAGAAATCTCCCAGGGAGGGGATTTATGACAGTTGAGAAGACTCTGCTTTTATGCAGACAAAGGAGTTCAGAAAAATGTCTATTTGCAAATGCCTTCAGTTCAAAATAGCTTTTATGCCACAGTGACATATTTTGGGCCCTTTCAGACTTTAGAAGAGCTTTCAGAAGAATGATCTGAGTGGGCTACACCTCTAAGAAAGTTAAGCAGGTAAATTTCAACGGTCTATTCATTCTCCCTTAAATTTCCCTGAACTTGATGCAGACATACCTAGTCATTCTGTGGCCCTTTGAGCTGTGCTCAAAGTTGGAAATCACCTTTTAAAAATGGCTACTGAGTATGCCAAGTAATTGAGGGCTTATTTTCATTTTTAGTTGGGAGAATTTCTTACCTGGTATCCTCAAAGGGAATAGACCACTGAGGGCTAACCCTAGGGGCTTGTTTGGAAAGGGTGAAAAGGGGGTGCCTTTGCCTTGGGGGTTTGTTGTTTCTATAACTTCAACTGTTGGAAATCCCCATTCCCTATGCTTCTCCCAATCACCATTCACATGAATCCCTGAGATACAAGGTAGAAAAGGTGGAAGAAGCCCTGAGTAAACACAGTGAGGACTGCCAATCAAATCAGGCCAATGAAAATTTAGTCATGAGTCTGAAACACTTTGAACATTATGTTTTCATATTGGGAATAATTTCTTTCTTCTTTCCTCTTTATGACTGACCCAATGTGTTTCTGAAGAGAAGAAATGCAGTAGGTAGGTGGTGGTACAGAAAGATTTGGTTGACTTGCCCAACCTGTTAGAGATGGTGGAGTGGAACCTGGTCACTGGTCTTCTGATATTTCATCCAGTTGATCTTTTCCATAAATAAATATGTCCCAAAGCAAGTAGTTTCATGGATGGTTAAATATCCTGGTTAAAAGTTTGGGAAAACTGGATTGGGCAATGTTAAGTAGGATTTTCAGAGCTTTGAAAACACAAGTGAGCCATGTGAGTTTGCAAGAAGACCTGAGAAGAATTTTGGGAAATACTAATTTCCACCACCCCAGGGCTGATAGACTTATCCATATGTTACAAGAATTTTTCCCAGAACTAAATTTGGCTGTTTCCAAACTTAAATCTGAGAAAATGGCATGCAGGGAAGGTGAGATCCATTTTTCCTATAGATTCTACTACACGCTTTATTTTGGTAACTGATATATGAATTTGTTTTTGCCTGATGTTGAGTGTGATTGATTCTACCCATGAAGTACTTTCCTCCCAGGTATGATTTGCAGGTAAGGATTTTAATGCTGAATAAATATTAGTCTCTTATTCTGAATCTAATATGCCTACAAACATCTGTGTTGCTAAAAAGTAAGTTGAAATGGTCACTACATCATGTGAGTCCAGTGGGCTTAATCAGCACGGTAAGGAGACATTTGGGGGGTCAAACCAACCAGTGTGAGGATCACAAACACTGGTGAGGAGCTCAAAATGAACTTGCGGTTAATCTGAAGGGTCTCCTGGGATAAAGCAGAAACCAAGACAAGCCCCGTCTTCATTCACCTTGGCCTTACAGTCAAAAAGGTTTGTGTTGGAAGCCAGATGGGTTACAGACGAGCGAATCAACAACCGCTATAAGATACAGTCAGTGTTATTATGGGGGTTGGAGAAGACTCTTGAGAGTCCCTTGGACTGCAAGGAGATCCAACCAGTCCATTCGGAAGGAGATCAACCCTGGGATTTCTTTGGAAGGAATGATGCTAAAGCTGAAGCTCCAGTACTTTGGCCACCTCATGCGAAGAGTTGACTCATTGGAAAAGACTCTGATGCTGGGAGAGATTGGGGGCAGGAGAGAAGGGGGCGACAGAGGATGAGATGGCTGGATGGCATCACTGACTCAATGGACGTGAGTCTGAGTGAACTCTGGGAGATGGTGATGGACAGGGAGGCCTGGCGTGCTGCAATTCAAGGGGTCGCAAAGAGTCGGAGACGACTGAGTGACTGAACTGAACTGAACTGAGCAAAACAGGCTATGAGAGCAGAAAAGAGGTGCACCTGACTCAGGGATTAGGAGCAAGGAAGTGTCAACTAAACCCAGGTCTAAGGTTGAAGAGGAGAGAACGTTCCAGGTGGAACCAGATGTGAGAGAGTAAAGTGTGCTGAGGATGTAGGTTGGAGACAACCCCACCCTCCAACTCTTGTTGTTTCATACTCTACAGGAAACAAACACACTAAAACACACCTCATGTTTTATATTTTACAAGATACTTCTGCATGTATTGCTTTCTCACTGCAGCAAAATTTTCAGATGTCCCTGGCCCATGCCACACAGTCAGGAAAAGAGACAAGGAACTGTCCCATCTGTTCCTGGGATGCAAAAGATGTTACAGTAGGAAACACGGATACTCCAGACTGTCTTCCAAATGCTAGATTCCCACTGGGAATGGTTGAGGACATTGTCTGTCTGGCTAAAGTTTTGAGCATTTGGAAGGCACCCCCAAATTCCCTCTTTTCTCACTTGGGCTAAACTGTTGTCACTTGTACCCTACTGAGATCTAAGAAGGCATCCCTCTAGTTTGGTTGGGGTCATTAAGCGTAAAGGAAGGTAGGAGACAAAACTGAGATCTATGGTTGGGGCGGGATGGATGGGTGGAGGTTAATATCTGCATCAGATTGGGTATAATTAACTCAATGTCCCCATATTAGCAGAACATTCATCACAGGAAGTCCTGCCCTCAAGCTCATCTTGAGGTTTCCCTACAGGTGTCATTCAGTTTCCAGGTAAGAGAGGGCTACCAGGTACTTTTAAATATGTTGCTTCATTTAATCATCACAAGAGCCTCTCTGGATACGTATTGTCATTTCCAGTTTTCAAAACAATGGGGGCAAAGGATCAGAGATTGAATAATTTGCCCAAGGGAACCGTCCCCAACTCCTATGATATTTATTCTGCCTAGAATTGCTTCCCCGACAAATGCATCTTAGAAACTTCAACTCATCCTTTAAGGCTCAAATCCACTACCACGCCTTTGTGAAGACTTTCTCACTGTACCTTCCACTCTCAAGTACAGCCTGCCATGCTCTTGCCCCTTCAGTACTGGGCACATAATTCCCTCACAACACCGAACACATTGTGGTGGTGGTTTAGTCTCTCAGTCATGTCTGATTCTTGTGATCCCAGAGCCCGCCAGGCTGCTCTGTCCATGAGATTTCCCAGGCAAGAATACTGGAGTGGGGTTCCCACGTCCTACTCCAGGGGATCGTCCTGACTCAGGGATCAAACCCTGGACTCCTGCATTGCAAGAGAATTCTTCACCTCTGAGCCACCAGGGAAGCCTAGTTTGTCTGCTTATTCCTGTCCACTTCCACTTCTAGACTATTTCCTGAGGTCAGGAATACATGTATCCCAAGTACTTATAGCACAAGGACTGATAACAGAAGTAAGCACATAATAGATGTTTAATGATAATAAATGTATTAGCAATAAACTATGGCTTTAAGTTAAATGCTGGAATATACTTGAAGTATTTTCCATACACTTCACAATCATAATTTTGGGCACTAGAACAAAGACTCATTGGAAGTTGCATTGTCCTAGTTACAAAGGAGTGTCACATGTAAACAGATAATTTCATCTACTCTAGAAGTATCTATGGGGAAAGATTAAGAGGGGAGAGTGGCAGAGAGAGGCTGCTGGGGAAAGATTTCTGAAGATGCTATCTGAATTGCACCAGAGGAAAAACAGTAACATACTTAAATCCCTGGTGAGGATAGATTGGAAGAAAAAACTCAGAGGGCAGTGAGTTGAGACCAGAAACCCAGAGAATAGGATAGGATATAAGTAGGGTAAACAGTCCATGTAAGAACTCTCAAAAAGTGTGAGTAGAATCAGGAGAAGTGATCAAGACAAGGGAGTAAGAACTTTAAAAGAGTATGAAGTCAGCAATGCCAAATTAAACAGGAAGGTTACATAAGATAAGGCCTAAACAGTCTTCAATGTATTTAGTAACCAGAAAGTCTTCAGTAGGCTTGGCAAGAGCAATGTCAGTGAACTGGTGAAAGAAACAGAAGCCAGTGAGATGGTGAGTGAATGGGAGGGGAGGAATCTGTGGTGAATGTAGACAACTTTTACAAAGATTGACTAAAAGGGGTGGGGGGAGCAATAGGGCAGTAGCAAAAGGGTGATGAGGATTTTTATACATACTAAAATAAAAAGCTTAACTTTTCAGTCTTAACTCTTTCCCTTCCATCCCACACTACTCTCAAATGGACAGTTTTTGAATTGGATCCGTTAAATTCCCACTGTACTGTAAGTTTCTTAAGAAAAAGTCTTGTTGCTGAATCACCTTTTTATTCCACACATTTCTCTGTACATAATATAGATTCAGTATATTTCCTGGAGAAATGAATGAAATGCAAGTTCAACACAAGTGATGACAGGGAAATGAATACGAGCTGCACTAGGATACAGCTTTTGTTCATTCTTCGTTCTTCTTTCAAGGGAATTTGAGGTTGCCTGAAAACTCGGGACCATAAAGAAAACAGATCCAGACAATCAACTCTCTCTGATGCTGATAAATTATTTGACCCAGAGAGGCAAATGTACATTGTTCCCAGGTTAGATTTGACAGACCACTGAAAAAATAGATCCTCAGACTCCAGGGTGTCTTCATGCTCAGAAATTGTTCAAGTTCTTGGAATCAGCAGGTCTGTGCTAGAGTCTAAGTGCTGCCATTAGCCGCTAAACCTGCCTAAGCTTCAGTTTTCTCACTGGCAGATATCTTCAAGATGCCCGTAATAGCACCTACCTCACCGGGCTGTGTGTGTTAGTCGCTCAGTCCTGTCCAACTCTTTGTGACTCCCAGGCTCCTCTGTCCATGGAATTCGCCAAACAAGAATACTGGGCAGCCATTCCTTTTTCAGGGCATCTTCCCCACCCAGGGATGGAACCCCTGGTGTCTCAGAGGTTAAAGCATCTGCCTCCAATGCGGGAGACCTGGGTTTGATCCCTGGGTCGGGAAGATCCCCTGGAGAAGGAAATGGCAATCCACTCCAGTATTCTTGCCTGAAGAATCCCATGGACAGAATAGCCTAGTAGGTTACAGTCCACGGGGTCACAAAGAGTCGGACACGACTGAGTGACTTCACCTTCACCTTCCCCACCCAGGGATGGAACCCTTGTCTTCTGCATTGGCAGGAAGATTCTTTGGGAGCTTCCAAGGAAGCCCACCTCCTAGGGCCAGAGGAGAATGGACAAGATACCACAAGTGAAATGCTTTTCACAAGGCTTGGCAAATGGCCCTCAATATATTAATGAGGAAAAAACGTACTGCTAAAATGAATAAAAATATTACTAAAGGGAATGAGTTCCAGAAGAGGGGAGTTATAGCCAAATCTTATGTTAATTATAGAAAGAAAACTTAAAAAAAAAAAAAAAACTCGTTAGAAAACTTTTTTATGAGTGAGGAAACAATCAGCCTCAGTTGTGGTTTATAAATCCACATTTTCGCAGATGTACCAGGTTTACTGAAGAATCTAGTTCAAAATTTCACGTTAGTGGACCTGCCCATTTTTAGTTGGTTAACGAACCAAGGTGTTGCGTTAACTTCCTGGCCTGCCACGACTGCTTACATATGAGCGAGCTTGAGTAGGTAGGTTCTGTTCTAATGAAAATTCAGCTCCAGCAACCTCGGTGGAACAGATCCAGAAGCAACACCGGGCAAAGACTAGCCTTTTCAAAAGCCTGAGCCCCAGCAACCGGGCGGCGCCAGGGCAGAGGGCAGAAGCTCCGTCCCAGCAAACGAGGGGATGGGGAGCGAGCCCTGGCGCGCCGTACCACCAGAGGGGAGGGTGCCCAAAGCCCGGGGCTCGCAGCCAGCGGGCAGCGCCAGTCCCAGACGGCAACAGCAGGCAACCCAGCGGGATGCAAGGAGGGTTCTGGCGAGGCGGCGGCCTCTAACCTTTCAGGGTTAAGGTGACTGCGCTCGGCTCGGTAACTGTATCTTCACAGGCAAAAAGGTTAATGTAAATGTCAGAGGCCCGGACGACGGCGGGGGTGGGGGAAGAGCGGAGAGGAGGAGAGAGAGGGGTGGGGCAGGAGGCAGAGGGCCGGGCCTCCCAAGGTCAAGCCCTGCTCCCCGCCTCGCGCCTCCCCGCCCAGCCAGGGCGGGGTGGGAGTGGGCGAGGGATGGGAGGAGCGGTCAGAAGAGCAGTCCTGCAGCTCCCCCTGGCCACTCTCCCGCCCAGGGCGACCCACGCCCGGCCGCAGGCTAGGAAGAGAGAGCGCCGAGCAGCTGGGGGTGGAGACTCGGCGGCCGCGCGCGCGGAAGTGGCCCCGCGCGCGCGCGCGGCAGGAGGCGGACGGGCAACTGGGGCGACCGAGGAGCTGGCGCGTCCCTTACCCCGTTGGCGGCGGCGATGCGGACGATGAGCTGGATGGCCTCCTTCATGTAGAACCTGCCGTCCCCGCCCACCACCAGGGTGGCCTCCTGCCGCTGCGCCGGCTCCACGGTGGAGATGATACTCTGGATGAAATTCTCGGCATAGTTGGCGCTGCTCTGAAACACCTTCACCCGCTTCCGCAGCCCGCTCGTGCCCGGCTTCTGGTCTTGGTACGCCTTGGTCTTAACGGTCACGATCTTCACCATGGTGGCGACTTGCTTCCTGGGGCCCAGCGGACTCTGCCAAGCGAGGGGTGGCCGGAGCTGTGGCTGCAGCTGCTCTGGGAAGAGAGCGCGGACGGGGTCGGGGCCACGCCGGTTGTGCTCGTCCCTCCTCCTTAAAGGGACAGGGGATGGGCCCTCCGCGGCCAGCCCACCTCCTTGCAGGTCCTAGAGGGAGGGGAATGGGGAGCGCCCACCCCCAGCCTCCTGTGAGATGGGTGGAGCCTCTCTGATTTACCCTCTCTTGTCGACCAATCCACAGTAAAATGAAATCCACAACTCCTCCCCTAAGTGGAAGAGAGAAGTGGGGTAGGGACTGGGTCACAGGGCAAGGACTTAAGGCAAAGTGGGAAAAATACAGAGCAGGGACAGGCGGACTTTGAAAACTTGGGAAGGTTCCACTTAGGATTTTCCCACTTTTTGATGGTGTGAAAGCAATAAGTAGAATACTTATACTGTTTCTAATGCCGTACCTCCAATTTTGATCTTTTACCGGGCCAGCAATATGCAGTAGGTACTCTCGGTGATGTTGAGCTGTACGAACTCAGCTGAGCGAATCCAGCCCCAGCGCCCAGTCAGCCACCTGATCAGGAGGGTGAACAAGCAATACACGTAGAACCCTTCTGTACCCATACAACCATTCTGTTTTTCACTTTCAGTACAGTATTAAATAACATGAGACATTCATGTAATGAACAGGCTTTCTGTTAGACGAATTTGTCCACCTTCAGGCTAAAGTATTTTGAGCACGTTTAAAGTAAGCTAGGCTAAGCTACAGTGTTTGATAGATTAGGTGTACTAGATGCATTTTCCCCTCATGATCATATTTTCAGCTTCCAGTGTGTTTATCAGGAGGTAACCCCATTGTGAGTGGAGGAAGATCTCTACAACATTTCCTGTGGTTAAGCTGGAGTTTCATGCATAAATAACTTTCTGGAAGCATATTCTTAGCAAGGGAAGTGTCAGCTTTAACTAGATTTTGACTTCTTAATCTTTCCATTCTCTCTCTAAACATTAGGGTATTTGTGATATCCCAGGAGAGGAGGGTTTGATCCCTAGATGGGGAAGATTCTCTGGAGGAGAAAATTGCAACCCGCTCCAGTATTCTTGCCTGGAGAATCCCATGGACAGAGGATCCTGGCAGGCTACAGTCCATGAAGTCACAAAGAGTCGGGCATGACTGAGTGACTGAACACCCCCGCACGTTAGAAAAAGGAGTCAACTCCAAAGGTCTAATTCAACCTACTGCTTTCCACCTGTTCACTGGTGGGCCACACACTACTTCTACTGGTTAGGGTGGCTACAACAATAGGTAATATTTATGAATATAATGTTTCTAAAGTATAGGTTTTATTATTTGCACAATTTTATACTCACAAAGCTGAGATTTAAAAAGTAAAATGACTAGTCAAAAAAAATAAATAAATAAAATAAAATGACTAGTCAAGACCACAGAGATAAGTACATGGAGGAGGCCAACACAGGTGGGTGTGGCTCCCAAACCAGAGCTCTTACAGTGATTTGCCTGAATGTTATCAGGGAGAACTAGGAAATGTACAAGAAGGCTTGAGAAATGGATGCACAAACACAAAGTGATGTTGGTGTATTATTAGCACCAAAATACATCAGTTATTCACATAGTAGAAAATTAGTGAAGAGATCAAGAACTGAGGTGGCCATAAAGGGTTGGAGGATACAGAGTCAGTGAAAGTCTCGATTGTTAAGTAGGAATCATCAGTCTTTCTTTTACGTTCAGCATCTCCCTTGATTTAGTGAGAGTGACTGTCTCCTCTGCTTGAGAAATGTGTCATTTACAAGATATGTTAACTGGGGAAAACTCAATATATGTGGGCATCTGCTTTACTATAAAATAGAGACAAACCCTATCTTAGAATTTCTACAAGAATTAATGGGGTTTTGTATGTCAGTAGTTCTCAATCATGGATTCACAGTAGACTCACCTGAGATACTTTAGAAACTACCCATGTTCTGGTCCAAATCATAATTGGACCAGATTCAGTCATGATCAACTGGTGTAAGTAAATCAGGTGGCATGGTGCCTGAAACACAGAGGCCCAAACATAGACATCAAAAAATATTAACTTCCTTTCCACAATTCCAAAACCAAAGCTTATTGTTAACCTGTGAAATTGATTATACTCATGGCCAATGGTTAATTGGTATAGCTTGATCCAGGAGGGAGGCTGAATGATGCAAATAGTTACTGACTCTCAGCAATCAAGTGTTCATATACAAGTTGATATAAGTGTCATGTGGATATAGATATGGGTTTTAATGCAGTCACTACAGATAAATTTCAGGGGTAAATAACATGTGAAAACTAATTCCGGACAACTGATATTGATTTCTAATATTTACACAGAAGTTCACAAAGCTTACAGAGTTGTTGTTTAGTAGCTAAATCATGTCCAACTCTCTGCAACCCTGTACCTGCAGCACACCAGGCTTCCCTGCCCTTCACTGTCTCCTGGAGTTTGCTCACACTCATGTCCATTGAGTTGGTGATGTCATCCAACCATCTCATCCTCTGTCGCTCCCTTATCCTCTCCCTCACCCTTTTCTAGCATTCAGGTGTTTTCTAATGAGTCGGCTTTTTGCATCAGGTGGCCAGAATATTGGAGCTTCAACTTCAGCATCAGTACATCATTCACTGTAGTATCATCTTGTGAATTAAGTAGTATGATCAACCCCATTTTATAGGCTAGTGCATTGAGAATACAATGGTTGGCTGTAATCAAGTTTACTTGATTCCACAAAATTAAAATATAACATAGAATCACTG
This sequence comes from Aepyceros melampus, assembly GCA_006408695.1. Lineage (NCBI taxonomy): Eukaryota > Metazoa > Chordata > Mammalia > Artiodactyla > Bovidae > Aepyceros > Aepyceros melampus. Next base: position 57,832 of record SJXQ01010310.1, on the reverse strand, counting down.
AGTCTTAGAAATACCTACCTCTTAGAGTTGTATGGATTAACTGACATACTGAATATAGAGCAGTTTGCACCGTTCTAGTACCTGCTCAATAAGTGGTCACTCATTATTATAAAACAGTGAACTCAACTTCACATCACATGCTCTTTCTCTATTCTTCCCTATCTTTGGAACTAGGATGGGGATTTTCATTTACAAGGAATTGTCCCATACTTCTCTCACCTCACAAGATGTAATAATTTAATAATTGGCTTTAGCTATATAACCAATCACTCTTGAATGTAGATGGTCACCATTTATTATTATTATTGCCTGTGAATTTATGAGTTAACTGACTGGTTCTGCTGACCTGGGCAAGACTCTGCTGTCCTTGACTGTGTTCCTGTGGCACAGTCTCCAATCTCTGTGCCTCCTGGTAATCTCACCTTGATGTAATCCCTTTATGTTACTTTTCTTACTGTGTAACACATCACCACAGAGGCAGTGACTTAAAACAATGCCCACTTATTATCACAGTTCTATAGGTCAGATGTCTGGGTGGGTTTTGCTGGACTGACTTCACAGGCATATAAAACAAGGCTAAAATCAGGATATTGGTGAGGCTGGGCTCTTATCTGGAGGTTCTGGGAAGAATCTGCTTCCAAGTTCATTCATGTTGTTGGCAGGATCCATTTCCTTGCAGTTGTAACTCAGAGGTCCTTGTTTCTTTGCTGGCTGTGAGCCAGGCTCCGCTCTCTATTCCTAGAGGATGACTACAGTGAGTGAGTCCTCCTCATGGCTGCATTTTCTGCCTCCTTCTTCCACCAAAAGCCAGAGAAAATGCCTGCTTTGTAAAGGGCTTGTATAATTAGATCAGATATACCTGGATAATCTCCCTTTTCCATGTAACAACAATTGTGGAAGTTATATCCCATCATATTCACATATTCTGCACTCAGAAATTGACCTACAGACATTTCCAAGTTCTAGTATTGACAAAAGTAGCGGAATGATTCTTATTCCCTCCTGGGTGACAACTGAAGAAGGAAAGGAAGCCACTGGACCTGAACTGCCCACACAAACAGAAATGAGAATTCTCAGCAGTGTGGACTAGAGGCCAAGAATTAGACAGGATGATCGTGTGCCTCCAGAGACACTGGGTATCAGATGCCAGGTACTCTTCTCCCCTTATGTTCAGCACTATATAAGCTAGCTGTACCTAGTGACAGTCCCAGATGGATTATCTCAGGCAAATGAAATAGAAATCAAGATGAATTCTAGAAAAAGAAATATTATTTCCTGAACACCTAACTTTGGACTGAGATTTGTGTCTGCTCAAAGAAATCTGATACATTACACAATGGAATATCACTCAGCCAGTAAAAGGAATGAAATAGTGCCAATTGCAGAGATATGGATGGGCCTAGAGACTGTCATACAGAGTGAAGTAAGAGAAAAGCAAATATCACATAATATTGCTTATGTGTGGAATCTAGAAAAACGATACAGATGAACTTATTTGCTTGCAGATCAGAAGTAGAGTCACAGATGTACAGAACAAATACAATTACCAAGTGGTGGGGGGTGGGATGCGTTGAGAGATTGGGATGACATATATGCACTGCTGCTGCTGCTGCTGCTAAGTCATGTCAGTCATGTCTGACTCTGTGCGACCCCATAGACGGCAGCCTACCAGACTCCCCCGTCCCTGGGATTCTCCAGGCAAGAACACTGGAGTGGGTTGCCATGTCCTTCCCCAGTGCATGAAAGTGAAAAGTGAAAGTCAAGTCGCTCAGTCGTGTCTGACTCTTAGCAACACCAAGGACTGCGGCCCGCCAGGTTCCTTCATCCATGGGATTTTCCAGGCAAGAGTACTGGAGTGGGGTGCCATTGCCTTCTCCCCATATATGCACTATTATGTATGAAATAGATAGCTAATGAGAACCTACTGTATGGCATAGGGAACTCTACTCAATGTTCTATGGTTACCTAAATGGGAAGGAGATCTAAAAAAGAGTGGATATATGTTTCCTCATAGCTCAGTTGGTAAAGAATCCGCCTGCAATGCAGCAGAGCCTGTTCAATTCCTGGCTTGGGAAGATCCCCTGGAGAAGGAAACAACAACCCATTCCAGTATTCTTGCCTGGAGAATCCCATGGACAGAGGAGCCTGGCAGGCTACAGTCCATGGGGTCGCAAGAGTTGGACATGACTTAGTGACTAAAGAGAGAAAGATAATTGATTTACTCTGCTGTACAGCAGAAACTAACACAACATTGTAAAACAACTATAATCCAATAAAAATTAATTAGAAAGTAAACTGATTAAATAAACTACAATTTATCCATTAAAATTATATATATATAATATTATCCTATTTGAGTGATTTAATTTCTTTCTTTTAGAAACACATGCAAAGGACTAGAAGAAAATAGATCAACATATATAACAATAATTACTTTTGAGTTGTGGGATAGAATAATTCTATTTTCCTCGGTGCTTTATCTGGATCTTCCATGCTTTGTATACAGAATTTATATTGTTTCTAAAGTAATAAAAAATACATTTTTTATTTTTATTACCTCTTTTAAGTGGTAATTTTCACGTTATTTCATTAATGAGTTATCCTTTAATGACATCCATTCATTGATTCACTCACTCCACAGATGTATTTTTGAACTGGTACTAAGCACCAGCTCTCTAAGAGGTGTTAAGCATTGCAATTACTGAAACCTGTGCACCCTAGAGCCTGTGCTTTGCAACAAGAAGCCATCACAATGAGAAGCTTTCACAAGTAGCTGTTGCTCATCACAACCAGAGAAAGCCCCCATACAGCACAAAAGACCCAGTGCAACCAAAAATAAATAAATCTTGAAAAAAAGAAAAAAGGTGAACAAGTCAGAATAGTCCCTGGTCCCACAGAGCTTGCAATATGTTAGAGGAGACAAATACTAAATAACAAATCAGAATTAGGATAAAGGCTACAAATACATAGAGGTGATTTAAAATGTAAACAGGAGGATCTATCATTGGAGGGAGTCAGGGAAAGTATCCTGGAGGAGGTGATGCATAAACTGAGGACTGGAAGGATGAGCAGTAGTTGGTCAGGTGAAAAAGGAGGAGAGAACATTTCATTCCATGACAGGGAATGTTAAGGGGGCAGCTTTGAAGTAAGCAAATTCTGTGTCATCAGAGATTTAAACTGCAATCAGTATAACTGTGTTTACACAGTAAGTGTGTAAAGTGCAATCAGTGTAACTGTAACAGAGAAACTGAGGGATAGAGGGCCTGATCATGTCTGGCCTTCTAGATGGTGTAAAACATTGGAATCTTTATCATAATAGCAACAAGCAACCAAAAGGGTTTTTTTTTTTAATTGGAGGGTAATTGCTTTACAATGTTATGTTAGTTTCTGCCATATAAGAATGTGAATCAGCCACAAGTATACAAATATCCCCTCCCTTAATATACATAATATAAAAACCACCATTTTAACCATTTTTAAGCACATTCAGTAGCACTGAGTACTTTAATTGCACAACCATTACCACTATCTCCAGAACCTTTTCATCATCCCAAATGGAAACATTGTACCCATTAAATAATAATATCTCATTCCTCCCTCTCAACCCTTGGGAACCATCATTCTACTTTTCTCTATGAATTTGGTTATTCCATTCTCATATAAGGGGAATTATACCATACTTCTTCTTTTGTGTCTGGCTTATTTAACATAGCAAAATGCCTTCAAGTCGCATCTCTGTCACAGCATGCCAAAAGTGTTTTAGGCAGAGAAATGCTGTGATCATAATAGCATTTTTAAGAGATCCCTCTGTCTGCTATGTGGATGAAGAAAGTGTCTGCTGTGTAAAAGAAAGTGGATGAAGTGAAACCAGATTGGCAAGTTGAAAACCATAGTGAGTGGATTGTATCTAGATGGAAGTCAATGGAGATGTATAGGAGTGAATAGAGTCAAGAGATTTGCAGAAAGTAGAGTCAACAGAACTTACTAATAAACTATATGAATAGGGCATACACCTAGTGAAAAGGAGTAGTGTCTCCTGGCAACCTGGGACTGGAACCACTATAAAAAATGTGGGGTTGGAGGGTAGTATGGCATAGTCATGAATTCTGTTTTAGATATGCAGGGTCTGAGGTGCCTGTCATGCCTCCAAGAGGAGTAATAGAGTAAGGTTTTAGACATAGAGGTCTAGAGCTTAGAAATGAGACCTGGTCAAGGGATATGAATTTATATCCCATTAGCATATAGATAGCATTTGAAAACATGAGATGAATGAGGTCACCTAGGGAGAGAATATAGGAGGAAAAAAAAAAAAAGAGTCCAACACCAAGTTCTGAGATACTTCAACATTTAACGGCTAAGAACTGCAGTGTGAAAAAGTCTTAACTTTGAAAGAGAACTTTAGGAACATCAATCCAGCAGGAAGATTTAGACGTGTTTCTTCTATATGCCATCTAACCATCCATAAACCTGAATGCAGACCTATTAGGTTGATTCAAAGGCAAGGAAGGTTTACTCCTTTTTTTAAGATATGATTTTATTTATTTTTGGCTGTGTTGGGTGCTTCAGTGGTTGCAGCACATGGGCTCAATAGCTGTGGCTCCCAGGCCCTAGAGCACAGGCTCAATCGTTGTAGTGCACAGGCTTAGTTGCTCGCAGCAACTAAGATCAGGGGTCAAACCCATGTCTCCTGGTCTGGCAGGTGGATTCTTTACCACTGAGCCACCAGGGAACCCTGAAGTTTGTTTAAGTAAGTTATTAACATGCCATTTAGAAACTTCCTAAACCAAATTATCTTGAATTTTGTTAGGTTTGATCTAGGTCAAGGAACAAGCAGTTGGCGATTCTGTGAAAGAGCTGAATGATTTCTCTGTTTACATATACATGTGCATATAAATAGGTTGGCTAAATTGTTGCTAATTAAGTGTACAGATTCCATTTCCAAATACAGTGTTCATTAAGGTAGCTTTACCTTCACCTTTCACAAATCATCATTTGCATTCCAACTATAATGATTTAAAGAAATATGTTCAAAATGAATATAGTATTGTAAAGCAAAACAAACTAAAAAATATAAATTAATTAAAGAAAAAAAAAGAAATATGTTTACTATAGGACAGCAATCTTTGATGACTTCAACAAATTGCAAATAGTATGCATATGGAATTTGTAATAAAAAAACATGCATAGAATTCACAGTGGAAACATTGGATAGTGAAGTGGATGATTAGTGGCACTAGCCATTTAACACGTTATATGACTTATACATAAACTGAGTGTCAAAACAAAAAAATACTGAAAAGTAATCCATTAACAACACATAGACAGGCCTTAGAAACTAGCACCTGTATGGCATACAATAAAAATATGTATCATACTGTTGTTTAAAAACAAAACACAACTCTTTGTGTACACTCAACTTCCTGTGGTGGTGTCAACACTATGTATTGAGAAATATTGGGAGGGTCTCCAGTTTAGGCCTAGAATGGTGACCCAAATCTCTTTCCTACCTAAGAGTTCTTCCTGGCCTGTAAGGCAGTCCCTGAACGATGAGAAATCTGATGAAATAGGCACATTGTAGATAATCTTCTACAAGAATTTTCAATTACTTGTAGCTGTCAGGTAACTATTAACAACTGATGATTCCACATCCCCAAACAAATTAATACTGAACAAACAGCAAATATCATGTTTGTTCTTTTGTTAAACCTAAATCATAGGTTCTTTGTGGCCGTAGGATTAGTTCATTATGTTAAATTTTGATCTATTTATAATTTGCTAAAATGACTTGTTCCTACATGTGTCAGTAATAGAAAATCATTTAAAATTTACTCTATTTACACCTGTAAATTATTCAAGTGTTTAAAATTTATTTGAATAAAAGTTAAAGTCATCTGTAGTCGGTGATTCTGAAGTTGTTTAGTCACTATATCATGTTTGACTCCCTTGCGACCCACGGACTGTAGCCCACCAGGCTCCTCTGTCAGTGGGACTTCCCAGGCATGAATATTAGATTGGGTTGCTATTTCCAGGGCATCTTCCCAACCCAGGGATCAAACCCGCATCTCCTGCATTTCAGGTGGATTCTTTACCTCTGAGCCACCAGGGAAGCCTAGGCAACAGCTTAGTCTTGACACCAAATGCATGATCCATTAAAGGAAAAACGGATTAATTGAACTTTTTCAAACACTTGCTCTCCATATGACACAATTTGAATGAAAAGGCAAACTGTAGACTAGGAGAAAATATTTGCAAATCACATATCCAACAAAAACTGTATCCAGAATTTATAAAGTATCCCCAAAACTCAATGGTAAGCAAACAACTCAATTTGAAATAGGTAAAGACTTAGGGGATACTTCATTAAAAAGGATTTACACAGATAGTAAAGAAGCACATGAAAAGTTGTTCAATATCATTGGCCATTGTGAAGTGGCTCAGTCATGTCTGACTCTTTGTGACCCCATGGACTGTAGCCTACCAGGCTCCTCAGTCCATGATATTTTCCAGGCAAGAGTACTGGAGTTGGTTGCCATTTCCTTCTCCAGGGGATCTTCCCAACCCAGGGATTGAACCCAGGTCTCCCACACTGCCGGTAGACACTTTATTGTCTGAGCCACCAGGGAAGCCCATTAGGGAAATGCAAATTTAAACTACTGTGAAATAACACCGCACATCTATTAGAATGACTGAAATAAAAATACTGACAAACTAAGTGGTGATGAAGTTGCAGAACAACTGGAACTCTCACACAGACCTGGTAGAAATGCAAACTAGTAGAGCCAATCTGGAAAACACTTTGCCAGCTTCTTTAAAAAGTCAAACATACACTTAAACCTATGATACAGTAACCTAACCTCCAGGTATTTACCCTAGAGAAATGAAAACTTAATTCACGGAAGAACCTATACCTGAATGTTTACAGCAGCTCTGTGAATATTGCTGAAAACTGGAAATAACCTAGCAGATGAATGAGGAAACTATGATACGCCTTTATGATGAAAAGCTACTCACCAATAAAAGGAACAAACTACTGATACACCAACTTGGATAATCTCAAAAGCATTATGCTGAATGAAAAACATTCAGTCTCAGAAGGGTACCTAATACATGATCCCATATGACAGTCTCAAAAAGAGAGAACCATAGTGATGGAAAACAATCAGTGATTGCCAGGAACTGGGAGAATAGAGCTGGGAGGAGAGGAGGATGTGAGGATAAGGGATAGTACAAGGGAGGTTTTGGTGCTGAAACTACCCTGTATCCTGACTGTGGTGGTGGTTAAATGAAACTATACATGTGCTAAATGAATAGACATGTATAACCTCACTCTTGCCCCCAAAAAAGGTCAAATTTATTGTACAATAATTATTTTAATACAGAATTAAAACTTTATAGAAAAAGGTATTCGTTTTAAAATAGAAGTGCAAGACGTGTAATAATTTCTTCTTGATTGAGGAAAGATTTAAGGGCTTCATGAAGAATGAAACATTTTTAAAAATGTATGTTAAAGGCCCAGTGTGTAATATTTGTTCACAATCTATCTTCTCTGATAGACTATCTAATGGGAGCAAGAACAAAGTCTAGCTTGTTCACCTCTGTATATGTAGTAAATAAAACAATGCTCTATACACATTAGGCAATCAATAACTGTATGACTATCAACTTCTGAATCCCTCTTATCCTTTCAAGGTCAAAGTTCCAGCTCATTTCCCTAAATTTCCAGCCACACTAATCTTTCTAACTTGTCCAAACTGGTTCTACCAAACATAATCTCATTTTAGTACAGCACTTCACAATATTTTAGTCTATGACTCATTTCCTTTAATAATTATTAAAAAGTGCCTTTTCCCATTATTTAATTTTAAAAATATATTGCATGACTGAAAACATCAAAGCACTACTTGGCTTCAAACCACACTTCTTTCATTCCTTCAAGCCTCCAAGAGAATCTTACTGCCCTTCTCCCCTCAGATTGAGCATGTCTTCCCTTCCCTCTTCAGTTCCCATACCCTACCTCATCACTAGTTTATGCTTAATGATCAGTGTATACTAATTTAAGATTTAATATTACTCTCCTCAGCTGTTTCTTCTCCTGAAGACAGAGATCATGTCTACTACTTTTGAATTGTAAATAATACGTGTGCTAGATACTTGCTAATTGTTAATAAGTCCTTGTATACTGGTCACCAGTCTACTTGACTTCCAAAATTGTTACTGCTTTGCTAGGAAGAAAACAATTCTTTTTAAGAAGATAAATCCAAACAATTTTTGCCACAGATGTTTATAAAAGACATAGAGACATGTACTTTTTAGTAATGCTGCATATTGATATCTGTAATTACCAAAAAAGTTACAATGCTGGTATTCTGTAACTGGCAATATTGTATTTATATTATATGCTGACACTAACCTCATACAGATAATTGAACTTAAGCTGGCCTTGAATTTAAGTTAAATTGTAAAATAAAGAATAAAGTTAAGAATATGTATAAAATATTGAATGTTTACCAATTGTTTCTAAAAGAAATTTTAAAATACTATTTTTAAATTTGGGGGAATGTGACCATACTTCTAACCAATTTATAATATGTTGGTCTTCTTTTTAACATCTACGTATATCTTTAGAAATGTACTATGTATTTTTTTTTCCTCTCCATTTGTGAATCACACATCTTGGGACCACACACTGCATACCAGTGTTCTAATCCATTTGAGTGAAATACTAATTTCATTATGTCTGGGTGACTGTATAATTTGTTGTTCAAACTGGGTAACTTTGAACGATGAAAAGGAGGATATTACTAATTGTTATAATTACTCCTGCTGGGTGGTATAAACTAGAACTGTGGTAGGCACAGTGGGAAGAAGGGTCATCCTAGTCATTTCACTCCCATCTATAACCTCAATGTCTTCCATTCCCAATGAATAGAACTAATTTTTTTAACTTGCCATCCAGGAACTTCATATCAACCCTTTGTGCTTCTCTGATGGGTGTACTCACTGATCTCCTCACATCCTTTACTTAAACTTTTCTACCCTTGCACCTTTGCTTACATTATTCCCTCTCCTTAAATGTTATCCCCATACCATTTCACCAATCTAGTCCCTGCACAAATTTTAAAGTGAGTTTCTCTCTCCTATTTCTTGCAAATCTCCCCTACTTTAGTCTACTGGGATTACTTTCTCTTCTCTCTGAACTCCTAAGCACAGATTGATCACTTGACTTAAACTTGTAAGCTTGCATTGATAACATTTTAGGTTTAATTATCTGGTAACTCTCAGATGGATTTCAGATTCCCCAAAGACACCTTTCCTATCTTAAACTCCCTTTTGGTACTTCATTCTTTCTCTCACTCTTATTATCTAGAGAGGAAACTCTGGAGGTGATGTCAAAATGAAGGAAGGGGTTCTAGAGGCCAAAGATTACAAGAAGTAATCTCCACTGAGGTGGGTCCTGGTACATGGGTGGATCTGAGGTGACTGGAGAGATAGACTATGTGGCAAACTGCATGACTGCACCAATAGTTATTAAAAAGGGAGTTTGGGTGAACTGTCATTTAAAAGTGGGTCATGGAGAAGAGAATAAGTAGGCTGGGAACAAACCACAGGAAAATTTGGGAGGAACATGGCTGTAGAATTCTGAATATTGTCTAGCCCTGGATTTTTGCTATTTAAAATGTTCCACAGTCCAGAAGTACTTGTATCACCAAAAGCTTATTAGAAACACATATTCACAGGCTTTGTTCCATATCTGAGTCAGATCTTTGTATTAATGAGATCACCACTGGCTTAGGATATCTGTTTGTCTTTGATGTAGATTTTATGGTTAAGTTGGGTCCTGGCATATGGGTGGATCTCCCTGAGTTGACTGTTCAAGGATGACCCTCCAGATATCCAGTAATACAGGTGGGTTGATTAAACGCTGAAATCATTTTAATTCCCCATTGGTTCCTGAGTACTTCAAATGATGGTGTAGGTCTTGTACAGGCTTTCACAAAGGTGGGGAGGGAGGAGATTAATAAGAGTTGGGTGGAGAAAAACTGAAATAATCTAATTATGGGTGAACCAGAGTTTACGAGTGTGTTCATGTCATTAGGATCTGTAAGATTTTGACCTCAAGTATATTCTTACTGTTTTAAGTGCTTCAGGATAGGAAAACGGTTGGCCATCCAGTTTTACTAAACACTTCCTTACGTACAAATATAAGATGCACTACTTGAAGAAGCTAGAATTGCACTGTGGGAAGAATTTAGGATACTTCTCTATACAAACTATCTCTCAAAGATGAAGAGCTTGGCCTGTATCAAAAATTAAATAAATTTTTGTTGAGAGTATTTTTCTTTCTTTGTAAGCTTTTAGCTGTGCATAATAGAGAATGTATTTAATCAGAGTTGGAGCTACATATAGCCACTTACCCACCTTTTCTCTTTGTAGAATAGAAAATTTTGCAATCCAAATCTTTAAGTAAATTTGGTTAAGTTTTTCTTATTGCTTTCATTATTAAATTAAAAATAACACTTTAGTTAAAATTTAATTACTTAACAAGAAAAAAAAAATGAAGCCACCAGTTGAAAAAGACTAATGATAAATTTTTGATAAAACAGTTGTATTGAACTATAAGAAAAAACCAACATAATAGAACATAACATAATTCAGTGTATGGTGTTAAACACATTGTTTTCACTACAGATATAACAAACTCAGAAACATGGAAACCTTTCAACATTATTAATTTTAGTCTTTTTTTTTTGAAAGATTTTTTTTTAATTTTTATTTTTTAGTTGTTTTGCTTTACAATACTGTATTCGTTTTGCTATACATTGACATGAATCAGCCACGAGTGTACATGAACTCCCAATCCCGACCCCCATCTCCCCCCTCCAGCCCCACACTTTCTCTCTGGATTATCCCCGTGCATCATTCCTAAGCATCCTGCATCCTGCATCGAACCTAGACCGGTGATTCGTTTCACTTATGATATCATATATGTTACACTGCCACTCTGCCAAATCATCCCACCCTCTCCCTCTCCTACAGAGTCCAAAAGGCTGTTCTATACATCTGTGTCTCTTTTGCTGTCTCACGTACAGGTTTATCATTACCATCTTTCTAAATTCCATATATATGTGTAAGTATACTGTATTGGTGTTTTTCTTTCTGGGTTACTTCACTCTGTATAATCGGCTCCAGCTTCATCCACCTAATTTTAGTCTTAAATAAATCTTTTCCCTTCCATAAGTTGATCTAACTAGTTTTCAGCAGACTTTCTTTTTTCCAGTGATCCCTATACAAGTTGTCGTAAGATTTTTTAAATGAAAAAAAAAGAGTAACTTTTTTTTAAAGTACTTATCAACAGGGTCAAATATATGCATCTTGTGAATTATTCATAAGGATTGAGAATGTCTATTCTTCTTCTTCCTTAGATGACAATTAACCATAGTTAATATGTACATGCTTCAATCAAAACCCTTTACTCTTTAGATTTTCAGCAACCATTCCTAGTTCCTGGCCCCTAAATTGTGTCTCTGCATGAATCTCATCTACCTTCCCTAAATCAATTCTGTTATTTGCTTCTTTTTTATTCAAATCTTTGTTTAGTTTTTATTTTTTTCCAGAAAGTAAACTAGCCTGAGTAGCAAAGATAAGCTTTATAATCCCATGTAAAGCTAGCAGGGCTATCTCTTTGTGTCCTTATACTGTAATTTCATGAAGAAGTGAAAGAGCTGAAGATTTAGCATCCAGTTTATAAACCAGAAATAATTTTTTATCCATTCTCTAAAAAGAATGGGTGTATACGTATATGATCAATTGATTTCCCCAAAGCAATCTTAGAAGTCATAAAGGATTTAACCCATTGCTGAGAAATATTATCAGTCAGCTTCTGTCTCTGTATCTCTCTCTTTCTCTGGCATTTGTGTATACTAATGAATAAGGAAATAATATGCTCACCCTCTGGTGGTCAAAATCAGAAATACATTTCCACTTTCCTGGATTATAACCAAAACATGATCAGTGTGGTATATTAAGTTTCTGCTTCATATTTAACCTACACCAAAAATAGATCTTAAGAAAGGTCACTGGCTTAAAAAAATAGGTCATTACGAATGTAATGGAAAATCAATAAATTATTAAATATAGTAATTTAAGAATTACTTATGGCAGCATTTAACACTAATTTAGTTTTAAAATATTGGAACTGTAGAATTTTGGAGTAGGAAGGAATTACAATGAGTTAAGGGAAGATGTGGAATTTGGGAGAAGGTACAGAAGTATGGTCAGAAAGAAGCTTGAAAAGGAATGGTCAGAGGTTGGAAGAAAATCTGGAAAGCATGGTGTCAGAGAGATCAACAATGTCTTAACACTGGAAAGAAGACTTAAAAATATCCACTGGATTTAATAAGGAAGTTACTACTGATGGCCTTGGTGGAACAATCACTAGTAGAGAATGAATGGGAGTCAAGAAAGTGAATATAGACAATTCTTTCAAGTCATTTCCCTGTGAAAGGGAGGACAGAATAATGATAGATGGGGAATGAGAGCTTTCTTAAAGATGAAAAGTTGAGAACATGTATAAATAATAATGGGAAAGAAAGCCAATTTTGAGGAAGTATTTGTAGATAAAATTCATCATGGAGAGCTTTAATGTAGATAATAGAGATAGCCAGGGATGGGACTGAGAGCAAAGGAGAGACTTGGGGCACTTAGATGATCTTTTTTCGTAAGTTGAATTCTTGTGATTTTAAAATTAAACAAGATGCAAAGTTACCTCTAAAAATAATAGTCAATCTGTACAAAACTACCCTCAAAAAAGGCAGCACCTTTAAAGAAACATTCTTACATGTTAATCAACAATATTTTGGTTGAATAAAGAATCACTATCAACCTGTGAGTCTGGTATTTCAGGACTTGAATTAAACTTTTCTGGATATTCTAGTACCACAGTACTGAAGTAATCCTTTAAAAAAATCATTTACTTCCAAAAATGGAATAGTTACATTCATTAACTAGCTGATGCCCTTGGATTTTCATTCACTTGGAAGAAAGATTAACTTGAAACAAAATACCTTTCAACTGAGTAATTGAAGATGGAACCATAACATAGCTGGATTTTTTTGCCCCTCTAATAAACAGTGAAAGGCTTGGTATGTCTAAGTGGTAACAGTGGTGGAAGATAATGTTTAAGTGCTCGCTATTCTTTCCTGGGTCTCCATCTTCCAATGATACCTAGTCTTCTTAAAACTGGGAGTAAAGATAGCAACTTCATTACGTACTTTTGGTAGCACAGCCAGACAATTTATTTCCTGCAACTCAATACTTTGTGAAACAGAATATAGGGCCACATTTATTTGACTTATAAGGCATTTGGCAATTAATAAAATGTTTTTTGAATTGTACTCCTTATGTGTTTGGCCATGCCCTGCGGCATGCAGGATCTTAGTTCCTCCAACCAGGGGTTGAACCCATGCTCGTTGCAGGGGAAGCATGGAGTCTTAAACCCTAGCCTGCCAGGGAAGTCCTGCATTACTTTTTAAGATATCACTTGAAGAACTCAAACTGCTAGATAATGACAACCCATTTTAAAGACATCCAATGAAGGGCCAAAAATCCAAGTGACATTTAAACTATGTGCTAGCATGTGCTGGGTAAAAATAATACACTGGTATTCATATTTCAAAAGTTGACATTTACTAGCCAAGTATTCTGTTACTGATATGGCTACACAGTTTTTAATTGCTTAATATAGTTTTTCATGCACTGTACTACTTCATTAAATGCTCTTCAGATTTAATGCCTATTATTTCAAAATAATTTCATTAAAAATAATTCACAAGTAAATCCATTAAAAAATTACCATCAGACCAAAATATTCCTACTGTTGTGATTAGATTTTGACTTCTTTAATACGAAAGGAATTTCTCCAAATTTTGCTTTAGTTATATTTTCATTGGAAAACTGCAGTATATAATGGCTATTTCTGCATTCACATTTTTTCCTTTTAATGATTTTTAGGGTGGTCACAAGTTTGACAGCCACAATACACTGATAACAGAGCTGAATACAATATTTGAAATAAGTAAGTTACTAAAGTGTGGCAAGTTTTAAAATGTCAGCTCGGAGTGATGGTGCATTTCTCATGTATTTGCATCTGTACCCCCAAATTTCAAAACTCAGTGTGTTTATCCTCACTGAATTAAGATGTATACCTCACCTAGGTCACGGTAGGAGCTATTATGTCTTTCTGCAGACCCAGATTTTCAAGAGCAAAGGTTGAACTCAGGCATTCCATGCAGCATGTTGGCAACACAGGGTTTTCTTTGGTTTAGGTAAAAATGCAATTACTGACAATCCCTTATGTGAGCCACCTGATCTCCCAGGGTGTGGGCTAGCACAAGGGGTATCTTAATATCCCTGCATGAGACCAGCAGGCAGCTCCTGTACATGTTTCCTTGGACAGGGGGTTTCAGGGTGCCTAGAAATGATGTGTAGTCTTTCAACACACTGTCAGGGTCAGAGATGGAACCCAGATGAAACTCATGGCAACTTTTTTCATCAAAGGTATTAACAGTCCAAGTAACAACCTGAATGCCTTTAAGTTGACCACTTCTTCAAGTAGTCTGGGGATACAAAATTCTTTTGCAGGGGGAAACCTGAAATTTCACACGGATACCATAAAGATACTACATTTGCTTCAAGCAAATGAAATGTCCATTACCACAAACATGCATTGTGTCCAGAGAGTATCATAGTCCCATCTCCTGCATGGCTAAGGTTCCAAAGTCTGAGAGTTAATAGCCATTACTACATTGTGATCTATTTGTTTCATCTTACAGATAACTTCTGGCAAGAAAAAGCAAATGATACTATTATGGTAGTTGAAGAAATTCCACACACATTTTCTTCAGTACACCAGTAGCAGTATTTGCATGGCTTTTGTCATCAAGAATGACTGTGAGATTGTGGCTCAGGCACTCTGCCCAGCTTTCCTGAGGGCAGAGGTCTTCTCATTAGGGAAATTATTTCTGGATCTGTGATCTCCTGCAGGGTTACACTTTCTAGTTTTCTCAAAGGTCAAATCACATTGACCAGTCTCATCAATCATATCTGCTCATGCTCTTGTACATTAAGATGGTGATCTCATTAGAAGTAAATATAACGTCCAACTGTTCTCAGACTCATTGGAACTGCCGCAACCAACAGCAGAAACTTGGTCCTGGGGCTTTAGTGCTGGCAGAGCCCTGTGGGAGGGCACATGCTCAAGGCTGTGAAGAGGTGCAGCAGGAGATAGAGGCTGCTGGTGAAGAAGCAAGTGGTGAAAGGGCTGCAGGTCACCAGCCAATCAGAAGCAGCAGGAAGGAAAAGGGGCCCTGGAGCTCCCCTGGTTCTCTCACAGTCACATGCCTGTAACTATACGGTGAGGATGGGAGTCCTGGATCCACTGGGCTCCTTGGACAGGCCGGAGTACAGGGATAAAGCACAAGGCACCGGCTGCAACTGGGCCATTTATATTTTATTTCAGGATTTTTTTTGATGAATACATCAAGACTGTATAGGATTTTATAGAATTCATTGAGTGCTACTTTTTAAAAGCTTACCTGTAATTTAATTTCAAATTATTAGTCACAAATGAAATATGCCAAGTATCCCATTAAATTAATAAGAAGGCCACACATTAAAAATTATTTCTATTTTAATAATACACTATATAAGGACATGAAATCCAAATGCATACAAATTAAATAGATTATTATGTACATCAGTTAAATTGATTACATGTAGTGATCAACAAATAACAAACCAAACTTGAAATAATTCTTCTTAGTTTGACAGTCTCAAGCACAGTAATTTCTTAAAAAGTGTTTAAGATATAAGCGAATACACACAATAATATATCCTTCTTGTCGTTCATTCAGTGGCATTACATGTTGACAAACCTGCACATAAAAACAGAAAGCCTTTACTTTCCTTTTGTATACTATAATTTTGGGCTAATTTTTCAATAGGACATTTCTATATCCTATATAAAAAATATGTCTGTGCAGATAAAATTCTTTACTATTTGTCCTTAGCAAGGACCTGCAATCTACAATCTGATTTCCAACAGAATAATCCAGCCTAATTCTACTGTAATACAGTAGCTGATAGTTGCTATTTGTGAAGGTGGGTAAAGAGGGGTGGCAGAAAGGGAAGTAAGTATTATTTCCTCTCTAAGCCTAGAGCATTTTTAAAAATCCTCACTGGAATAACAGCAAAAATAAATTCTCTTTATCCTGTTCTAGAATGTCTTAGGATTTCATAGACAGTACAGAGAGGAAAAAGGTAAGAACAGAAAGGTTTTTCCTTTTTCCCTTCACTAGACAGTGTTCTTGCCTGGAGAATCCCAGGGATGATGGAGCCTGGTGGGTTGCCATCTATGGGGTCGCACAGAGTCGGACACGACTGAAGCAACTTAGCAGCAGCAGCAGCAGCAGACTGGTTTCAGGATTTACTGATCTCTCCCTGCCTTTGAACTTCTGGCTAAATCAGATGCCTAGAGTTTTGCTAACAGAACTTCAGCTACTCAGCTCCTGACTTAGTTGGCTATCTAACACTCAGAGGCATTTTCTCTTTTAGGTTACCTTAGAAAATCTTAATGGGGACAAAAATATTTTGAATTATCAAAAGTCCAACTACTATTAATACTACTTTGTAGTTCTATATAACATTCAATACTGTTTCACATGTATCACTTTATCTTTACATTAACTTTGTGAAGTACCTAAAACTGGTGATATCACATTAATTTTACACTTATAGAGACTGCAGCAGAGAGGTTAAGTGAATGTCCCATAATTACTGAACCAAATAGTGAGAACTGGATTAGAACCAGTTTCCTATCTTCTTGTACAGGATGGTACTAATACAAATATCACACAAATAATTTTCCACTTTACTTCATACCTACAAATTTATTCATAGCATTAACAGCAATTTTTTCAAACAGATAAAACAAAAGCCTTTAATTAAAAAACAGTGCATTACCATTGTAGATTTTGGTGCCACTTCTACTGCAAATATGTTGAGGCCTCTGTTGTTTACACAGTTTCTACTCAGCTCATTGTTGATGTGAATAATCACTTTATTGTCTGACTATAAAAAAAGATTTCATAAGTTGCTAGTCCTTTCTTTACTAAATATATACAAACAAAGTGATAATTACAAAATACTTGCAAGAGATACTTGATAAGAGATTTTCACAGGGTTCTACAGAAACACAGAAACATTAGTTCAGACAGAATATCATGGAAGAAGTTACACTTGAGATGACAGACCATTGATAATAGACAGCCTCTAGGATGGAGAGAAAACAGAATGAAGCTGATAAATAAGAGAAATGTACAAATTAAAGTAGTACCCTGTTAAAGAACCTGCAGTCACTCCCTGATGGGGCAATGCAACATTATAGACTACTTAGATTCATCTCTCAGCTCTTCTATTACTTAGCTGTGTGACCTTTTGCAAGTTATTTAACATCCCTGTGCTTCAGTTTCCTTGTGTATAAAATGTGGATAGCACTTACCTCACTGGGTTGTGAGAAGCAAATGCGTTAAAGTGCTTGGCACATGTTAAACTTTAAAATATTACCTCATTTCGGTGGAAAAATTTAATTTTCCTTGAGGAAAAAGAAGGAGATGGAGGGTTGAGAAATGAAGGTAATAGAAGTGCAGAGGAACTGAGGTAATGTAGTGGCTCTCTTCCACCCTTTTAATCCTAATAAAACAGAGAGGGCGTGTACGCACGCACACACACACACACACAAACACACACACACACACACATACCCACATAATCAAACAAAAAACACAGAGGGCAGAAACAGAAACACGCAGGATCTTAGGAATCAATTTCCAAAGTGTTATGATCCATTTGAAGATAGCAATCTACTCTATCTTATTTCCTAAGTCTAGACTCCTCTATCTTGTTTTCAAGATATATAATCTGGATCCATTCAGCCTGTACTATTTACCTTTCAAATGCTCCTCCAAATAGAGCTCTCTGCTTCTGCAAAGGAGATACTCCCATTCTGTCATTTATAGTTCACATTAATGCTTACTCATATTTCTCCTTCCACTGTTTCCTCTGCTTCTAAGGGCCAGCCCTCTGCCTATCTAAATCCTAGTTACCCTTCAAATCCTATACCACATGCTCAAATTACACATCACAATTCCCTTCCTCCCTAATCACAAATCCTTCCCCAACTTCTACAGTCCCAACTAGCACCAACTACAAGAGATACAGATACAGTAGAATTCCTATTGCACATACAAACAGTACTATATCACTTAACTATTCTTTGATCTCTTTTGAGAGTATTAATTTTGCCTTTACAGCTAGCCCCTAAACTCCTTGGAAGCAGTCTCATGGTATATGTTCTAGTGGTCTGTCTTATGACTAGGAGAGTTAGTTACATAATATACACTCACATTGACTCAACACTCAGCCAAACCTTAAGCACTTTAAGAAATTTATGACAGGCATAAAAATAATGTAAATATCACCCAGAAACAAAGACAAATAAGCCAACAGTTCTAAAAACCTAGCTGTCTTGAGTAAGATTTATGAAAATATATAGTATTTAGAAAACTAGGTGTCTCTGACTTAAAGGATTTATGTGAGTATCCTCTTGACATGCAATATCAATAGCATTCATAGCACAGAAGATGGCCAAAGCTAGAAATAATTGGCTTGATAAAAACAGATCCTAGACAGTAGAATATATTTAATTAGATAACATGATGATAATCTGTAGGATTTTTGATACTAAAAAGTTTGGGTTAAAAAGCTGGGCTAATAAAAAGGAATGAATCTGAGTCAGTTCTAGGAAGGTGAACCTAGAGCCTCTTACACAGAGTGAAGTTAGAAAAAGAAAAACAAGTATCGTATATTAGTGCATATATATGGAATCCAGAAAAATGGTACTGTGAACCTAGTAGAGAAAGGACTTGTGGACACAGTGGGAGAAGGTGAGGGTGGGACGGATTGAGAAAGTAGAACTGACATCTATACACTATCATGTGTAAAATACCTAGTGGGAACTTGCTACATGGCACAGGGAGCCCAGCCTAGCACTCTGTAATGACCCAGAGGAGTCAGGTTGGGGAGGGGGGGAGGCACAGGAGGGAAGGAGGATATGTACCTATATAATTATGATTGATTTGCTTTGTTGTATGGCAGAAACCAACATAACACTGTAAAGCAATTTTCCACCAATTAAAAAATGAAAGAAAAAAAAGTTGGGCTAAATTCTTTACTTTGTTTATATTTCTTTAAAACATGATGTCTGCTGTTTAAAATAGCTATGTATGTGTGAAGACATTTAGTAACAGACTAAATAAAAGACTTTGCACCTAGATTATGCTCTATCTTCATAGCTCTCTAAATATTTAATTTTCATATTTTAAGAGAAAACTATCTCAAAAAGAAACACAAAAATGAGCATCTCAGAAATAAATATACTTTAAAAATATATAAAAATTATCATGCCCAGTTTGAGTTAGAAAGCTGAGAAGAAACTGATTATTATAGATATTATTAATGTAATGGGGTTATTTAATTGCTATGCAAGGATAGGGTAAGAAAGAAGATGGAATGTATTAACCATTGCAGTTATGAGGAGAACCACCTCATAACTGGTACCTTGTTTTCAATAACTGATGTTATCCAGGTGTCACGCTTGTAAGTATATATAATTATATTTTCATAGCCATCCATTACTTTGGCATTGCCTTTGTTAAGAACAGATTTACAAATGGCCTTCTCAAGTTGTCCACTGCATGCCTCCATATGGACAGCTTTAATTCTTGGCTTGCATTTGTCTGCGTAGATATCAATGACAAATGGGCATGCCTGAAATGAAAAAAAGCACACTCTGTTTTAGTTTTTTGACAGAATTTAAATTATTTATTATTAGTATGTTTATCTTATGATTTGGGCTTCCCTTGTGCTCAGATGGTAAAAATCTGCCTGCAGTGTGGGAGACTGGGATTTGATCCCTGGGTCAGGAAGATACCCTGGAGAAGGGAATGGCAACCCACTTCAGTATTTCTGCCTGGAGAATTCCATGGACAGAGGAGTCTGGTGGGATACAGTTCATGAAGTCACAAAGAGTCAGATATGACTAAGTGACTAACACAAACAAAATCATATGATTTAAGAAGACATACTACACTTTCTAGCTTGTCTCTCTGATACACATTTAAGAGGAAAGTTTAAGTACAATGAATTGAGTAATAAAAAAAGCATGAAATTATGGTTTTTTGGTTGCATATTCACTGATAATGTCCATAGAAAAGGAAAAAAAAACTTTTTACCCAAACCCCTCAATTTCCTCTAAAGGTAATTCATGTCATGTTAGTTACTTAATTTTCTTTCTTAACTTTAAGGTTACAGAAATAATTCATTTGTAACCTTAAGGAAATTATGGTTATAATTGAAACAGTAGGTGAATATAGAACACCAAAGATAGCGAAATGTAGACAAATTCTCACAGTTTAAAGTTAGTGTAAAAGTAACTATGAAAATCTAAGATCTAAAGAGGTTTTCTGCATTTGGAAATAGATTTTTCTAATGTCTACTCTTTAGTTTTTAGCATAGCCTACAAGATGCTGCACAAGGTAACCTCTGACTCTCTATGCAACCCAATCTCCTGCCTTAATGTACTCTGGTTACTCTGATCTTTCAGACCCTAGAAAAAATAAAACCCTTTCCAGTGCTGGATTTCATAGGCAGTGCTCTCTCAGCTCGGAAGAGTCACATCTTTTCAGTATGTACCTCATCCTCCTCCTTCAGGTTTAAGCTTATGTGTCACTTCTGCAGAGAGAGCTGCTCTGGTCCCCCAGTCTCCTTCACTACCCGACTCTTCTCTACTTTGAGCACTGGTTTGTTTCATTCAAAACACTTTTAAAATGATTTTTATTAACTCTGTATTTAATTAGCCATTCTTCTTCACGGAATATCTAGGAAGGTGAATTTTTGACTTATTCATAACTGTAACCTAAGTGCCTCTTTATTGTAAGCTTACTTTATAGGCATTAAAATGTAACTGTTAAGGAAATGAATGAATTCATACACACTGATGATGAACTTTTTATTTGGGGGACAAAAGATAAAAGTCTGAAGTTAGTAGAACAATATAGATTTTTATCTTTTAAAAAAGTTTTAAAAATAGTTAATGACTCCAATCTTTGGCAAGAATAAAGTCATCTTTTATAAGAGATGGCAGACTGAAAACTCTTGGTCTAGAAGGTGGAAAATCTGAGTTTGTAACTGAGTTTTGCCATTTACTAGCTACATGATTGAGGGAAGTCACTTAACTTCTTTGAGGCTTGATTTCTTCACAAAGAAAGTGGGGATAAACATTGTATTTTCTGCCAAGAGTTGCTGGAGATATCTGATAGGTAATATGTGTCAAAAAAGAAAGAAGAGAAAGCTAAGTTGCTTCAGTCATTTCCGACTCTTTGTAACCCTATGGACTGTAGCCCAACCCTATAGACAGGCTTCTCAGTCCATGGGATTCTCCAGGCAGGAATATTGGAGTAGGTTGCCATTTCCTCCTCCAGGGGTCTTCTCGACCCAGGAATTGAACCTGTGTCTCCTGCATTTCAGGCAGACTCTTTACTGCTAAGCTACCTGGGAAACCCAGTATGTATCAAAATATTTCACAATATAGAATTTTTAAAAAATTATAATGTTATTGCTTTAAAAAGCTGGCTTAGGCATACACACTGAGGAAACCAGAATTGAAAGAGACATGTGTACCCCAATGTTCATCGCAGCACTGTTTATAATAGCCAGAACACGGAAGCCACCTAGATGTCCATCAGCAGATGAATGGATAAGAAAGCTGTGGTACATATACACAATGGAGTATTACTCAGCCATTAAAAATACATTTGAATCAGTTCTAATGAGGTGGATGAAACTGGAGCTTATTATACAGAGTGAAGTAAGCCAGAAAGAAAAACACCAATACAGTATACTAACACATAATATGGAATTTAGAAACATGGTAATGATAATCCTGTATGCGAGACAGCAAAAGAGACACAGATGAATAGAACAGACTTTTAGACTCTGAGGGAGTGGGAGAGGGTGGGATGATTTGGGAGAATGGCACTGAAACATGTATACTATCATGTAAGAAATGAATCGCCAGTCCAGGTTCGATGCAGGATACAGGATGCTTGGGGCTGGTGCACTGGGATGACACAGAGGGAAGGTACGGGGAGCGAGGAGGGAGGGGAGTTCAGGATGGGGAATACACCCGTGGTGGATTCATGTTGATATATGGCAAAACCAATACAATATTGTAAAGTAATTAGCCTCCAATCAAAATAAATAAATTTAAATTAAAAAAAAAATAAAAAGCAACATTCAAAAACCCAAGATCATGGCATCCAGTCCCATCACTTCATGGCAAATAGATGGGGAAATAATGGAAACTGTGAGAGACTATTTTTTGGGCTCCAAAATCACTGCAGATGATGACTGCAGCCATGAAATTAAAAGACACTTGTTCCTTGGAAGAAAAGCTATGACCAACCTAGACAACATATTAAAAAGCAGAGACATTACTTTGCCAACAAAGGTCCGTCTAGTCAAAGCTATGGTTTTTTCCAGTAGTCATGTATGGATGTGAGAGCTGGACCATAAAAAAAGCTGAGGGCCAAAGAATTGATGCTTTTGACTTGTGGTGTTGGAGAAGACTCTTGAGAGTCCCTTGGACTGCAAGGAGATCCAACCAGTCAATCCTAAAGGAAATCAGTCCTGAATATTCATTGGAAGGACTGACGCTGAAGCTGAAACTCCAATACTTTGGCCACCTGATGCGAAGAACTGACTCATCTGAAGGGACCCTGATGCTGGGAAAGACTGAAGGCAGAAGAAGGGGACGACAGAGGATGAGATGGTTGGATGGCATCACCGATTTGATGGACATGAGTCTGAGTGAACTCTGGGAGTTGGTGATTGACCGGGAAGCCTGGCGTGCTGCAGTCCATGGGGTCGCAAAAGTTGGACACAACTGAGTGACTGAATTGATTGATGACTGTTGCATTTTAAAATACTGAATTTTCAGTACTGAATAGATTCTGGTATTATTTTAACCATTTTCCAAGTCTTAGTTATCTATTTTACTTGATCAAAGAGTATCGATATTAAGAGTTCACCTGTTACTGAACATAAACATCTTAAAAGGTCTTTGTTAAAGATGCATTCCCTAAAATTGTTAAATAAAATCTTATCTACAGAAAAAAGGTACCCTTTTTATCCTTTTTTTTTTTTTTCTGTTCATGGGTTTAACCTTCTATTTACTTATCTTTTTTTTAACCATATTAAGTTAAATAGGAAGCATACAACAAGGAAGAAAACTATTCATTATAAATTGTTAATTGTAAAAGTATTAACAATATATAAAAAGGAAGATCAGGAAGACAGGAATAAGAAAATCTAGACTAGGGTATGCTACTTAAGTTTTGCACAAAATGTGGCTCTTAGCTACATGTTAGCAAAGATAAAAGTGAAACAGAATATATTACATTGCTCTCAAAATCTAAAGAAAATGAAGTAAAATTTTCCCAGTTCTGAATTCTAAAAAGATTTTATACCATGAAATTCTTTTTTAAAAAAGAAGTAAAAAAAGGAAAAAAAAAGACAAACTAGACATATATTTGTTCATCAACATTCAATAAAACAGCAAATTATTGTTATGGTGATATAAGGGCAATGTACTTGCAGGAGGAACAATAAAGCAGTTATGCTGTTCACATGGAACTCTGCTCAATGTTATGTGGCAGCCTGGATGGGAGGGGAGTTTGGAGGAGAACAGATACATGTATATGTATGGCTGAGTCCCTATGCTGTCCATCTGAAACTATCACAACATTGTTCATCAGCTCTACATCAATACAGAATAAAAAGTTGGAAATAAAAACAATAAAAAAGAAGTTATAATGCACTTTGAAAGAGGTTCTGCCTTTATAAATTGATAGAAGGAATGGAAAATCTATAATTCTAAAACTAAATTAGGGGATTAATTAAAAAAATAAGGTAGGAAAAGGTAAGACAAACTGAGAGTGTATAGTAACTTGCGTGCGTGTGTGCTAAGTCACTTCAGTCATGTCTGACTTTTTGCGACCCTATGTATGGACTGTAGCCCGCCAGGCTCTTCTGTCCACAGGATTCTCCAAGCAAGAATACTGGAGTGGGTTGTCATGTTCTCTGCCAGGGGAATGTTCCCGACTCAGGGAAGGAACCTGTGTCTCCTGCTGCTTCTGCTTTGTAGGCAGATTCTTTACCACCGAGTCACCAGAGAAGCTGGTATGGTAACCTAAAGAATGCTTAACATAAAATAAATTTTGGTTTACTAAAACCATGCAATTAATGAGATTTAACAAACAATCCTAAGCCCTTTCCTAAAACCTAACTTATAACTGATATTTTGGTTAGTCTTTGTGACACAATACCTACTAATTTAATAGGTGGGGTCAAAATATAGTTAGGTCTAGATATCTAGATATTAGATTACTTACATAATATATAATTCAGGAAACTGCCAAAGAAATAGCTATGGTTCCAGAAACCTTATGGGCAAAATCCTCTACAGACATATTCAAACCAATCAGAACACAGCTCATAAGATTATAAATGGAATCTTCCTAGATTATCATAAAGCTTTCTTGTTTTGTTTTTCAGTTCAGTTCAGTTCAGTCTCTCAGTCGTGTCCGACTCTTTGCGACCCCATATATCGCAGCATGCCATGCCTCCTTGTTCATCACCAACTCCCAGAGTTCACTCAAACTCACGTCCATCGAGTCAGTAATGCCATCCAGCCATCTCATCCTCTGTCGTCCCCTTCTCATCATACCCCCAATCCCTCCCAGCATCAGAGTCTTTTCCAATGAGTCAACTCTTCGCATGAGGTGGCCAAAGTACTGGAGTTTCAGCTTTAGCATCATTCCCTCCAAAGAACAACCAGGACTGATCTCCTTTATATTAAACTTTATTAAAGGACACAAAAATATAAAACTTAAGAAATAGACTTAATTTTTATTATTCTCTGGTTTATGTGAGTCTTATTCAACTTTTATACTTTACATGTTAATAAATAATCATAGCTAATACATACATAGTGCTTTATAAGAGTCAAGCACTGTTTCAAGTGTTTTACAAATATTAACCCAAGGAGTACCCTTGTGAAAAGATCAGAATTCCAGTTCTCATACAGACATATTCTCCTTATTATAGGAGAGCTTTTATTCTATTACGACAAAGAGTCTCTGAAGTCTCGGAGTAGAAGCAACTGTTGAAATTTTAGCAACTCAAACAGCCATCACCAATTAAGAAATATAAGTTTTCGTATTACCAGTCTTTTTCCTGCATATCATATGCTCAAACTACTTTTGTTCCTGAATTATTAAAATGTTGTGAGCAATTAAATTTCATATAAGAGCTTGCATAAACTAGCAGAAACATACTGTTGCACCCAGGATTCATTTGTATATTGAAGTTCAAGGATTTGAGAGCCCAATTCAAAAGTCCTGTGCCAAGAAAATGTTCATGGGGCAAAATATTATGTACATTACACCCACAGCAAACTTTAAGACTGCTTTACCTCCGTCAGTTCCAGAGCTTTATTGTAGCCCATTGAGTGCAGAGTCACCCAGAGATCACGAGGATCTCCTTCTCGATCGTTGGCTTCCATCAGATTCAGATCCATAAAGCCCTGTCTTGTTAGTTCATTTTTCTTGGTATCAAAATTCTCTGTCAAAACAACCAAAAGTTTCTTCCTTACTTTTTTTTTAAGTTTATACATTTACTAAAATGGCTATATTATTATTCATAAATGTTTATTTTGAAGGAGGCCTTAAGAATCTGTGAGCACTATCAAAGTGAAATAAGAATGGCTCAAGGACTTTCCTGGTGGTCCAGCGGTTAAGAGTCTCCTGCCAATGCAGAGGGCACAGGTTCGATCTCTGGCCTGGGAAGATTCCATATGCTGTAGGGCGAAAAGTCTGTGCGACACAACTGCTGAGCCTGTGCCCTACAGCACGCACACCACAACTACTGAGCCCACGCCTGCAACTAGAGAACAGACCCCACTCACTGCAACTAGAGAAAGCCTGTGCCCAGCAATGAAGACTCAGCGCAGCCAAAAATAAATAATTAAATAAACAAAGACCACGTTTAAAAAAAAAAGAATGGTTCGAAACATGTTTGAGAGATACTGTTCTAACTTCCCACAACTTAGCATAAGCACTATCACAGTGTATGATTTAGTTTTTCAACAAGAGCTAAAGTCATAAATAGGACAAATATATTTCAAAATTAGAGGAAATCTTAATTTTTATGGGTAAATTCCAACCTGCCTGCTTATCAGAGTATATACTAACACGTATTTCAAAAATTAGGGTATATACTGCTGAAGCCAGTATTATATTTCAAAAATTAAAATTACTTGCCACTTAAATCCAAATGAATTTGATGTAACATCCCCCAAACTACTGGTATTTCAAAAAGGAAAAGTAAATGGTGCCAGATTCAAGGAGACTATTACATGCTTAACTGCTTTAATTTTAACAGAATTGTCCCCTGGTCCTTAAAAAACTGTTAGATAATAGGGAACACTTTGAAGTCCATGAATGTCCCACACAAATCTAAGTATGACCATTTTCACACTGTTTATAAGCAAAAATTTATGTGGAAATATCTACATATAATTCTTGAATGTGACTATGAAATAGATGAAAAACAGCTACTCATTTTGGATTATATTCTGTTAATTGCCCTACAACAAAGAAAGATTTTATTTTCCACCTCCCATCTATAATATGCCCAAGGAAAATGGGTACTCTTATTTGAGACATCTCTAATACATGTTACTATGAGAAAAGAGACAGAGACATAGCTGTTTAAAACTGGTTGACTGATTAATAGTTTAAAATGTTTAGAGTTTGGAAAGTGATTCATAACTTTTGTAAAGACAAAAAAGGAAATGTAGATTAAATTAGATCATAGAGAGATACAGTAACCACTAAAATGGTAGCTGGAGCTACTAAGTAGAAGAGCAAGATGAAAACATTAATATTTTATATATAATACAAGAAATAATTACTTTCAAGAATAATGTATCTAGATATAATGCTATAGAGACTATCAATAACTAATCTACTTTTAAAACTTATAATTATCAATTCTCCATTAATTTTTAAAAGTTTGTTAATACCCAACTTCAAGACTTCCTTTAAAGCTACAGTAATCAAGAGAAGTGTGGTATTGGTGAAAGATGAGACAAATAGTTCAGTGGAATAGAACAGAGAACTCAGAAAATACCCATACAAATATATTCAACTGACATATGACAAAGGGACAAAGAGAATCAAAATATTATATCAATAAAGTTACAAGATGATTGTATCTTCCTAAAACTAATACTCTATTATGCGTTATCAATCTTGTTAATCAAAGTTGAAAATTATAAATCAATGTGTATTTGTTATTGATTACACTACATAGACCTTCAGTTAAAAACACTGTTAATCAGCTATATCCTAACACAAAATAAAAAGTTAATAAAAGAGAGTTTGAAAAAAACTTTATATTAATAATACCTTTACTTGCTCTTTAGAAAAACAGATTTATCAGATTCTTCCCTAGTTCACTGACTGCCAAGACCATTTCAAGAACCAGAGGATTAGGACACATTACTACTCCAGTGACAGCAACATGTGAGTTAATCTCTCTCTTGACTACATTCCAGCCTTCTCAGACTTCTTGCTCTATGATTTACAGCTGGCTATGGTTTTCTGGCTTTCTCCTTTGACCTTTTAGTTCTTAGCATAAATACAGAAGCTCTACCCTCTTTTCAGTCTTCTCCCAAGTAACAACTGACTTTGCCTTACTCTCAGTATTTTTCTTTGCCCATTTTAGTGTTTTTGGCTTCTATACATCCATGGGTGGACTTTCTTAATTCAACTCAAATACAAAAAACAAAACAATTCTTAACATACATAAACAATTTCCTAGAAACCTCTTTATTTTTATTGGAACGCTAGTCTGTTAACTCTTTGCTGCCCTCTCCTGGGCACAGTTTGGGTCTCTTCACCTTTACTATCAGAGCTAAGCAAAGTTTTTTATATTCTAAGCTCCAAAGAACGCAGTAATTATGAGAAAGTAATTTACATTTTCTTTTAACTTGAGTGCTATACCAACTACCAATTTAAGAAAAATAAATGTTTAATTTGTTATGATCTACAAACAATGCTACTATTTTTAAACTGTCCTAAATGTTATAATATTTGATGGAGAAATTTGATATTTCACTTCTTAAGGATGAAAGGGTATAGATATGTATATAACACACTCATTAAGAAAAAATGCTTACCTCTGCAGACAGCCCAAGCATCTTCATCACATTTCTCACCGCTTGTTCTCAATTCAAAAAAATTATATTCTTCAAGACTAAGAAGACCATTTCCGTCTAAATCAATTACTTCAAATATATCTGATAAAGTTGACCTAAATTAAAAAAAAATAGCAAATTATTTGTCTCTAAGTCAACTAGATTGAAAAAGGTTTTCATGAGGATAACTTTCAAAAGGAAGTAATATCAAGGCATTAAACAATATTTGTGATGAATTCATCTATGAAACAGAAACAGACTCACAGACACAGAGAATAAACCTGTGGCTGCCAAAGGGAAGGGAGTTGGGGAGGGCTGGATCGGGAGTTTGGAATTGATAAACAACAAGGTCTTATTGTATAGCACAGGGAACTATACTCAATATCTTGTAATAAACCATACTGGAAAAGAATAAAAAAAAAACAGTATTTGTGAATGATAGAGTTAATGTATCCAAATATACATTCTACTTTGTCTAGAATTATAGGACATAATCAAGCTTCTACAGCAACCACAGTATCTCAACATGTAGGAACTCAAATAGAAGTTCCCATTTTCTTTTCACCTATCTCCATCTACTTTCTTCCTCTCTACTGGTAGCTACATCTTACTTACATATGTAGAATATGGGAGAATTTACCCTATTTGGATTTCATATTAGACAGTTATCTAAGACAATAGTACAGTTAGCAGGACCTATTTCTAGTGGAGGATAAATCAGTAAATTTGTAACTAAAGTTGACTGCCAACTGTATGGAATCTAGAAATAAATGGCAATCTCAGACCTATGAATAGAAGGTCACAGTCAGATGCCTAGTGGGTGAGCTGAGCTACTGATTAGAACCTGGGCCTGGGGTTTGCAGCTAGCCAAAGGAAAGGATGGAAGGCAGGCTACTGATACACACCCAGCCTAGGATCCAGCCTCTAACTTTAATCAACAAAACTTACCTAAATTCCTTTGTAAGAAATAATTCCCCTGTTTCATCTCTGTATACAAGTTGGGCTTCTTCTGTTACTGGTTTTATTTCTTTTCTTAGCCTGCAGCCAGTTGTGGAAGGAACTAACCAGTAAATTCCAGGTCCTAGTTCACCAGTCCACCCAAACGTCTTTTCTCAAAAGAATTTTTAAAACAAATACACACCATGACTATTAATGACTTTTAATCATTCTTATGAAAGAGAAGCATTAGAAACAGTTTTTTTTAACCAATATTCACCAATTCTATTATGGTTCTATCAATGTTTTACAGGCTTCAAACTCTTTCGGTTAATGCTAAATCTAGTAATATTAGATGTAGTTCTTTATATATTTATAAAATAACTAAAATTATAATAGGTTAGAAGTTACATAACTTCTAAATCTTCCCAATATTCTTCAAACATGCCAGTGATGCACTTAAGGGGAATAGTTTTAATTTTTTTGGCTGTTTTTTAAAATGGGATGTTGGATAATCTTGCTACCCATACTCTTTCATACTGAATGATTATAGCATGAAAGATTAACATGTATTTGAAAAAGATCTGCTATATTTTGTGCAAATTTCTGGTATATTTTATGTAAAGTTACATAGTTTATATGAAATTAATGAATGTTAATTTAATATACTCACTGGAAGGTAGTGGACTTTATGAAACAAAGCAGGTTGTGATTCTATAAAATTTTCTAGAATTTAAAGTATTTTCAACATTTAATAGCATTAAGGGAATTCACTAAGTCCTTATTAAAGTTTCTAAAATATAATATTATGTACTTTATTCCTTAGTATTACAACTAGTTATGAAATATTTTTTATATTGAAAATGGTCTTAAAATACTATTCTGAGTTTTGACTGTGATGCAAATATTTCAATAGGAAACAAAGAGAAAAAATTTTAAGTAATTTTTCTGGGTTATAGTTGCCTAATATGATTCATATTCCATTCAATATCACAATAATCCAAGTCTATACTCTGACCAGTAATGCTGTAGAAGCTGAACGGTTCTATGAAGACCTACAAGACCTTCTAGAACGAACACTCAAAAAAGATATCCTTTTCATTATAGGGGACTGGAATATAAAAGTAGGAACTCAAGAGATACCTGGAGTAACAGGCAAATTTTGCCTTGAGGTACAAAATGAAGCAGGTCAAAGGCTAACAGAGTTTTCCCAAGAAAATGCACTGGTCATAGCAAACATCCTCTTCCAACAACACAAGAGAAGACTCTACACATAGACATCACCACATGGTCAATACCAAAATCAGATTGATTATATTCTTTGCAGCCAAAGAAGGAGAAGCTCTATACAGTCAGCAAAAACAAGACTGGGAGCTGACTGTGGCTCAGATCATGAACTCCTTACTGCCAAATTCAGACTGAAATTGAAGAAAGTAGGGAAAACCACTAGACCATTCAGGTATGACCTAAATCAAATCCCTTACAATTATACAGTGGAGATGACAAATAGATTCAAGGGATTAGATCTGATAGAGTGCCTGAAGAACTATGGAGGGAGGTTCGTGAACATTATACAGGAGGCAGTGATCAAGATCATCCCCAAGAAAAAGAAATCCTAAAAGGTAAAATGATTGTCTGATGAGGCCTTACAAATGGCTGAGAAAAGAAGAGAAGCTGAAGGCAAAGAAGAAAAGGAAAGATATACCCATTTGAAAGCAGAGTTCAAAAAAATAACAAGGAGATAAGAAAGCCTTCCTCAGTTGTCAGGAGCCAGCGTGAGGAATCCCACCCGTGACAGAGTCACGAGGCACACTCAGATGGCAGAGCAATCTGAGTCATCGTATTTCTCCCTGGTTTTTCCTGAGCATGTGCCCCAATAATAAAAATTTGTTCTGTATTTGTCTGTTTCTCCACTGTTCTCTGCCAGTTTCTCGGAAAGAGTTAACTCAAAGCTTTAGCTTCCTGCATTTGAAAGGAGTGTTTCAGCCCAACCCCCCTTTGATAATGCTCTATTCTGCCTAAACAGGTTCCCCTGACCTTTTACAAGTTTGTGAATTGCTCGCAACCCCTAGCTGTGAGGGGCAAAAGGGCCTTGAAGTGTTTTAAAGTTACAAACCTCTTCTAAGGATAGACTTCACTGTTGCCTCAATGATTGCTGCCAGACCTCCTTATCTGCACCTGGAAGTTTCTGCTATACAAACAATATTTGGAAATAGATATGTAGTAGTTTTTTGATGTTAGCAACACTAGGAATTCGAGTTAATTTGCTTTTTTTTTATAAATCATTGTACTCCCTCTTGCTGGCTGTGTCCTTGCTATGTGAGAATGCAACTTTGTTTAGTGCCTCCCGAGAATGGCGCCAGACCTTGGAAGAAATAACACTTATCAGAAAAGAGCTGTAAATTGTCAAATTGGCCTTTTGGCTGGAAGATGATGTAAATTACCTAAGACTTGTGTATACAATTAGGTATGGAGAGACTAAGCCTGCTCTTGAGAAGAGTCAGGGCTGCTGTCATTGCCAAAATTTGTGAAACCCATTGATCTTCATTGTATAAAAAGGACATGTGAAAAATAAAGTTTGGACCAGTCTTTCTCGGGAACAGTTTCTCTGAGCAGTTTTTCTCAGACCAGCTTCACGGACCAGTTTCTCAAATGACTTGCTCTCCCAAGCTTCTTCTTTAAAGATATCTGGCTCCCCCCATGTCTCTCTGTCTGTGTCCTCTTGTACTTTAATTCCAGGCTGAATTCCCATCTGGAGCGGGAGGCTCACCACGTCTACTTATTTGCCCTGGCTATACGTTCTGCAAGAAAAGAGGACCCATGGTGGGGTCCCCTTTAGAGATTCAAGCGGACGCCGGTGGCCCATGTAGATGGTGCAAATCTCTTGTCTTGAGATTTTATTGGCTTTCCCTGTAAACCAAGTTATTCAGCCTCCTATTTTTCTACTAGTTTCCTAATATCCATTCCTGTCCTGAGCTATCCTGTCCTGTCCTATCTCGCCCGCTCTGTCCCCGCTTTGAACATCCCTGGATCCACTGGGGCTGGACCCCGGCACTCAGTGATCAATGTAAATACAGGAAAACAATAGAATGGGAAAGACTAAGATTTCTTCAAGAAAATCAGAGATACCAAGGGAACATTTGGTGTTGGAGAAGACTCTTGAGAGTCCCTTGGACAGCAAGAAGATGCAACCAGACCATCCTAAAGGAAATCATTGAATATTCAGGAAGTCCTGAATATTCATTGGAAGGACTGATGCTGAAGTTGAAACTCCCAATAACTTTGGCTACCTGATGCAAAGAACTGTGTTTCCTAATATCCATTCTGTCCTGAGCTATCCTGTCCTGTCCTATCTCGCCCGCTCTGTCCCCGCTTTGAACATCCCTGGATCCACTGGGGCTGGACCCCGGCACTCAGTGATCAATGTAAATACAGGAAAACAATAGAATGGGAAAGACTAAGATTTCTTCAAGAAAATCAGAGATACCAAGGGAACATTTGGTGTTGGAGAAGACTCTTGAGAGTCCCTTGGACAGCAAGAAGATGCAACCAGACCATCCTAAAGGAAATCATTGAATATTCAGGAAGTCCTGAATATTCATTGGAAGGACTGATGCTGAAGTTGAAACTCCCAATAACTTTGGCTACCTGATGCAAAGAACTGACTCATTTGAAAAGACCCTGATGCTGGGAAAGATTGAAGGCAGGAGAAGAGGATGACAGAGAATGAGATGGCTGGATGGCATCATCAACTCAATGGACATGAGTCTGAGTAAACTCCGGGAGTTGGTGATGGACAGTGAGGCCTGGCATGCTGCAGTCCATGGGATCGCAAAGAGTTGGACGTGACTGAGCATGACTGAGCAACTGAACTGAACTGAAGGGAACATTTCATGCAAAGATGGGCACAATTAAGGACAGAAATGGTAGGGACTGAACAGAAACAGAAGATACTAACAAGAGGTGCCAAGGATACACAGAACTATACAAAAAAGATCTTCATGACCCAAATAACCACGATAGTGCGATCACTCACCTAGAGCCAGACATCCTGGAATGCAAAGTCAAAGTGGGCCTTAGGAAGCATCACTACAAACAAAGCTAGCTGAGGTGATGGAATTCCAGTTGAGCTACTTCAAATCCTAAAAGATGATGCTATAAAAGTGTTGCACTCAGTATGCCAGCAAATGTGGGAAACTCAGCAGTGGCCACAGGACTGGAAAAGGTCAGTTTTCCTTCCAATCCCAAAGAAAGGCAATGTTGAAAAATGTTCAAACTACTACACCATGGCACTCATCTCACATGCTAGCAAAATAATGCTCAAAATTCTCCAACAGTACGTGAACTGTGAACTTCCAGATGTTCAAGC
Source organism: Aepyceros melampus (assembly GCA_006408695.1). Taxonomy (NCBI): domain Eukaryota; kingdom Metazoa; phylum Chordata; class Mammalia; order Artiodactyla; family Bovidae; genus Aepyceros; species Aepyceros melampus. Next base: position 24,092 of record SJXQ01010310.1, on the reverse strand, counting down.
TGGATTTAGAAAAGGCAGAGGAACTAGAGATCAAATTCTCAACATCTGCTGGATCACTGAAAAAGCAAGAGAGTTCCAGAAAAACATCTACTTCTGCTTTATTGACTACACCAAAGCCTTTGACTGTGTGGATCACAACAAACTGTGGAAAATTCTTTAAGAGATGGGAATACCAGACCATCTGACCTACCTCCTGAGATATCTGTACGCAGGTCAAGAAGCAACCATTAGAACTGGACATGGAACAACAGACTGGTTCCAAGTTGGGAAAGGAGTCGTCAAGGCTGTATATTGTCACCTTGCTTATTTAACTTATATGCAGAGTACATTATTTGAAATGCCAGGCTGTATAAAGCACAAGCTGGAATCAAGATTGCCGGGAGAAATATCAATAACAGATATACAGATGACACCACTCTTACGGCAGAAAGTGAAGAAGAACTGAAGAGCCTCTTGATGAAAGTGAAAGAGGAGAGTGAAAAGTTGCCTTGAAACTCAACATTCAGAAAACTTAAGGTCATGGCATCCGGTCCCATCACTTCATGGCAAGTAGATGGGGAAATAATGGAAATAGTCAGAGACTTTATTTGTCGGGGGGGGGGGGCTCCAAAATCACTGCAGATGATGACTGCAGCCATGAAATTAAAAGACACTTGCTCCTTGGAAGAACAGCTATGACAAACTAGATAGCATATTAAAAAGCAGAGACACTACTTTACCAACAAAAGTCCGTCTAGTCTAAGCTATGGTTTTTCCAGTAGTCATGTGTGGATGTGAGAGTTGGACTAAAAAGAAAGCTGAGCACCAAAGAATAGACACTTTTGACTGCAAGGAGATCAAACCAGTCAATCCTGAAGGAAATCAGTCTCGAATATTTATTGGAAGGACTGATGCTATAGCTGAAGCTCCAATACTTTGGCCACCTGATGGGAAGAACTGACTTTTGGAAAAGACCCTGATGCTGCAAAAGATTGAAGGTGGGAGGAGAAGGGGACGACAGAGGATGAGATGGTTGGATGGCATCACTGACTTGATGGACTTGAGTTTGAGCAAGCTCCGGGAGTTGGTGATGGACTGGGAAGCCTGGCGTGCTACAGACCATAGGGTCGCAAAGAGTTGGACACGACTGAGCGACTGAACTGAAATGAATATGATTCAAATATAAATATATGATTTGTAATTCAGATTTCGTTGACAGAAAATAAAAATTTAATACAGTTTAAAAGAATTCACTATTTGTTTGAATTAGCAACATTTGTAAAAATCCAATGTGAACAAAAACACTGGAATTTTACTATATTTATGTAATATGTACTCTAAAACAAGATGGTAGAATCCTAGATGAACCTACCTTATACAAATTCTTCCATCATAGGATATTTATAATGACTGCCAAGACATCTGTATAGGAAAACATTTTATTTTCCTGTTGTATGAAAGAAAGCAAAATGGCATCCCTACGTACCTTCTGGAGCCCAGTGGCTTCCTATAAAACCTAGGAGTTGTCTCTGTCAAATATATTAAACCTAAGAACTGGCATTTTCTAGTTGTGTATAAAGTAAAAGTGAGTCACTCAGTTGTGTCTGACTCTTTGCGACCCCATGGACAATATAGTCCGTGGAATTCTTTAGGCCAGAATACTGGAGTAGGTAGCCATGGGATCTTCCCAACCCAGGGATGAACCCAGATCTCCCACATTGCAGGTGGATTCTTTACTAGCTGAGGCACAGTGGAAGCCCATACCTAAGCAAATAGGTATTTCTGCTTCAGCACAGAATTTATTGTTATTTAGTGGCTAAGTTACGTCCAACTCTTTTGTGACCCCATGGATTGCAGCCCACCAGACTCCTCTGTTCATGGGATTTTCCAGGCAAGAATACTGTAGTGGCTTGCCATTTCCTTTTCCAGAGGATCTTTCTGATCCAGGGATCAAATCTATGTCTCCTGCACTGTAGGCAGATTCTTTACCACTAAGCCACTTGGGAAGCCCTCAAATGCAAAACAAAGCTGCTCATCCAAATTCTTGATTCAGCCCTATTTCTGCCCTCACAAGTCAGAGGAATGATAATCATCCGAAAGTGATCATGTCCTATGTTGGATTGTAATAAGCAACCCAATATAAGTGAGGGCTATTTTGAAAACTAAACATTGACCAAACTCATCTTTTGGAAATCATAATCTTTTGGAATGGCCAGATGTAAACTGATATCCATGTGTGAAAAACAATTCTTGCTGTTTCCTAATATACATTCTCTGATGAACCTCCTTGTCTCCATGTATAAACTTGAACTGCCATAGTTGGCAAATGGAAAGTCTTTCAGGGCACAAAACTCTTCTTAAAGAAAATAACTGTGAAACTAAAAGTAAAAATCCTTTGTAAATATGACATATTACAGATAAAGAGAGGAGTAAACAGTAAAGAGGTAAATAGAAACTTATTCAAATTTTACTATAGGCTTGCTATGTACTAAGATTTTTATATGTGCAATATCATAAGAAAGTAATTTTAAACAAAACAAAGTGGGATAGCTATTGTTGTAGACAATGTTTTATCTTGAACTTAACTATGTAGTCAATTTTGAAGAAGAGTTTAGTCAAAACATTAACTTTTGTCATTTTATTTGTTTCTTGCCTATAACTATTCTTGTCTGTTAGGAAGCAGACAATAAAGACTTTTATATAACATTCCATCAGGGAAATGTTTGTCTGTCGCTGGGCCTATATAAAGATTAAAAATGATATTGCAGTAAGCTCTTGAATAGTATTATTCATGCTACTGTGTAGCAGATGTATTTTGTATTCCTCATAAAATAAATAGCCACATTTATGTATCTGCCTCACATATTTGGCCTCTGAGTAAATATATAATTAGAAAAGATCAGAACAACCCCATGGGCAACATACAAAATCATTTGAAAGCATTTCTTCAGATCAATCTATTTTTAGACCCTATAATATGAGGAAAGCCTAAGGGTATGAAGTTTTTCTTTTTTGCAATAGTACTAAAAGTAAGACAAACATCTAGAGGAACTTTTTCAAAGTTGAACTGCTTGAATTTAGGGGGAAAAGTGCCCTGGCATCAATCATTATTATTGAGTATAAGAAAAAAAATGTTCACATGTGGAGGGCATCAGGGTATTAGAAAAGAGGAAAGTGAACCATAATGTCACACACAACGTATCAGTTATAAAGTCAAGGCTGCCAATAAATCCTCAATTTTTAAATCTCAGCAAATTCAAATCCTTCACAATTAATAAAAATATATGAATAATGATAAGAATTGTATTTACCTAAATTGAAAGGGAAGAAAAAAAGGTTAAAGATATATAGAAAAACTACTATTTACCCAAACTTGAGATCATATTATACTTTTAACTATACATTAGAAAATAAACATGTATACTTCTCTATTTCGTAGTTCGGTAAAACACAAGAGTTGTAGATTTGCTTGACTTTCATTTTCCTTAAGAATATACAAGGCAGTATCAACTGACAACCAAGGGGATGGTTTTCCTATAAACAAAAAACCCCAAACATCTTAAAATAAGCAATCACTACTTAGATTTTTCCTATTTTAAAAAGATGTTAATGGTTTCTTTCCCCTTTGATTTCCTTTTTTTAAATTCACATTCATTTTTAAAGGTAAACATCAAAAGACATTTTCAATAAGACAGATAACTATACAAAGTGATCTTGTTAGAAACATTATATATACACCTCTAAAAATCATAAATTTTAAAAACTCATTAGAGAGCTAAGGTTGCAACGCAACCAGTAGACTGAAATCCCAGGAAAAACAACCCTTTCAAGAAGTGACAAGATGCAAGTACTGGCTCACTTGCAAAGGAGCATAGGAGGAAAAGATGTGAGACATCATCTGCATGATTTTAACTCCAAAATTCATATCTCCTGATAGACTTTTCCTGGGAACATTAGGCCCATATGTCCAACTGCCTATTTGACATCTCTACTTGGATTTCTATGTCTAAAACTGTCCAAACACCTGAAGAAAAAACTGTCCAGCTATAGTCTTCTCTATCTCAGGTAAGGGACTGAGAAGAGTATCTCAAACCCCCTAAATTCTGGAATCATCTTTAACTTCTTCCATCTCTCATGTGTCATAAACAAGCTCCAGGAAATGCTATGGTTTGACCTTCAAAATATATCCAGAATCTCTACTTCTTATCTCCTTTGCACCTCCATTCAAAGCAAAAGCATTCTTTGCTTTCTCCTGAGTATCCTTCAATCTATTTTCAATATACAACCTGACTGCTCTTGCTAAAATGTCAGAAAATGTTCCATCTCGACTCAAAATCCTCTAACAGAGTTGAAAGTTGGAAGAAAGTTGCTCCCACCCTAACAATGGAAAAAAATGCACAAACTACACAATTATAGCATTTCTTAAACCCATGAGATAGGAGGTCACAGGATAACCATGCAGTCTGAAATACAAGGAAAGACAGACCCTTCCAAGGAGGGATGAGATGCAAGCATGGCTGATCTGGAGGGGCACACAGGAGAACAAGATGTCAGGCATGTAAGTGGAAGAGAGAACGCAAAAGAAACAAAGATGCAACATTTTCTAAAAATAACCAACATAAATCCAAGAAACTCAGGGCTTTCTAATAGGATAAATATCAAAAAAATTTTTAAACACAAACAAATAACAACTTAAAAAACAAACCTCCAAAATTCAAAAACAGCATCAACAAGAAAAACAAAAAACATCAAGACACATATTCAAACTACTGAAAATCAAAGCTGAAGAGAAAATCTTGATGGCAGCCTCCTAAGGGTTTTTCATCTCTATTTCAGAGTAAAAGTCCATAACTTGGACTTCTACAACATTATGGCAAAACCAAAACTCTACCTGATTTTGTCCTGTTTCTCCCTTGTCTTCATCTCTTGCCACTCTCTCCTTCCCTACTTCATTATAGCCACTCCAGCCACCTTGTTCTTCTAACACCAGGCATACTCTACAGCTCCGAGCCTCTGAACAGAGGATTCCCTCTACCTGCCCCTTGCTCCACTCTTCATTCATCCCTTCCGCCACCCCTACATCCACTAAACTTGCTCCCTTGCTTCCTGCAGAAGACAGCAAAAATGGCTGTTCCTGTCTGCATCCACAGCCCTTTGCAATGTGATTTTGCGGCTCTTTCGTCAAGAGATAAAATCTATTTCTCCACCTTATAAATCTGTACTTGCCTTGTGATTTGCTGTGAACAACAAAGAGTAACAGAAGTAATGTGCCGGTTCTGAGCCCAGGCCTATGCTGCTTCTGCTTTCTCTCTCAGATTCCTGTTATACCATAAGAACAAGTCCAGGCTAACTTACTAGAGGATAAGAGACTACACAAGGCAAAATCAAGTTGTCTCAGCTGAAGCCCCACAAAGAAAAGAGCTCAATCAAGATCAATTAAAGCCAGCCACAAGCTATCCTGCAGCTGATCACAGAGGTATGGGTGAGCTCTACAGAAAAAAGCCAAGCCCAGTTCAGACCAAAAAACTGTCCAATAGACCTGCTCATGAGCAAACAAATGTTGAATTATTTTAAGCCACTGAGTTTTGGGGGTAGTTTATTACATAGCAGTTGATAATTAATATATCTCTTTCAAAGTCTGCTCAAATGTCATCTTCTAATGAAGCATACACTAACTACTCCCTTTCAATGGTAACCCATATTCCCTTAGCATTCACAATGCCCCTTATCCTCTGTTTTTCCCACAGCATTTATCACCTTCTAACACACCATGTGACTTATTATTATATTTATTATTTATTGTTTATTTCCTCTATTAGAATGTAAGTTCATGAGGTCACACTGTCATGTATCTTAAGCACCTAAAGTGATACTTGGTTTATGAGGTCCTCAAAAAATAGTTGACAAATAAATGAATGAAAAATATTTATAACAATATAGAGAATTAACAACTACATTAACTTTGTAGATTTGATATATTTATCTGAAAAATTATTATAGTAATTATCATTTAAAAGTATCAACTACCAAATGTTCTGTGTCCTATAAGATACACAGAGAAAACTTTCAGTATCTTTACTATAGGAGGGAAAAACAATGTAAGTGGGGAAGAATCCTCTAGTAAGTAGATGTTTATATGTAAACATAATAAGAGGAAAATAAAGATTGATATTTGGAATAGTCAACATTAAAAGGTTACCTAAGGAAAGCACACATTATGCCATGTTTCACTAAAACTTATGTAATAACCACTGTAGACACTGCTGCTGCTGCTAAGTCGCTTCAGTTGTGTCCGACTCTGTGCAACCCCATAGACCACAGCCCACCAGGCTCCTCTGTCCCTGAGATTCTCCAGGCAAGAATACTGGAGTGGGTTGCCATTTCCTTTTCCAGAGCATGAAAGTGAAAAGTGAAAGTGAAGTTGCTCAGTGTGTCCAACTCTTTGCGACCCCATGGACTGTAGCCTACCAGGCCCCTCTGTCCATAGGATTTCCCAGGCAAGAGTACTGGAGCGGGGTGCCATTGCCTTCTCCAACTGTAGACACTAGGAAATTAATTTTTATCTATCATTGGTGTACAGAAAAGTATTACCATGGATACAAAAATTATTAAATAAGGACTAAGTCATATGATATAGGACTTTGAAGGTATTCAAAAATACTTGCAGCTTTATTTGTCCCAAATTTATGACCAACCTAGATAGCATATTGAAAACCAGAGTACTTTGCCAGCAAAGGTCCGTCTAGTCAAGGCTATGGTTTTTCCTGTGGTCATTTATGGATGTGAGAGTTGGACTGTGAGGAAAGCTGAGCACCGAAGAATTGATGCTTTTGAATTGTGGTATTGGAGAAGACACTTGAGAGTCCCTTGGACTGCAAGGAGATCCAACCAGTCCATTCTGAAGGAGATCAGCCCTGGGATTTCTTTGGAAGGAATGATGCTAAAGCTGGAACTCCAGTACTTTGGCCACCTCATGCAAAGACCTGACTCACTGGAAAAGACTCTGATGCTGGGAGGGATTGGGGGCAGGAGGTGAAGGGGACGACAGAGGATGAGATGGTTGGATGGCATCACGGACTCGATGGATGTGAGTCTGAGTGAACTCTGGGAGTTGGTGATGGACAGGGAGGCCTGGCGTGCTGCGATTCATAGGGTCACAAAGAGTTGGACACAACTGAGCGACTGAACTGAACTGAACTGAATGCTCCCACCGAAGTTCTCTTATGTATATTCATTAAAAAAATTGATAAATGGAAAAAGCTAAGGATTAATTAGTGAACAAAAAGTTAATTCTATGTCAAGAGGAAACCAGGCAGCATTTTGTTCTTTGCATAATATGACAACACAGTCAACGTATAAATGACTTTCTTTCTTCAAATTTATGTAACCACATGTCTCTTACTTTGCATAATGTGACGACATAGTATATAAACAACTTTCTTTAAATGTACTAACCATGTTTCTTAGGCAAATCCATTTTTTCACTAACTAGAACCATCAAATACTTACATAAGTATTTTTAAAGCTGGCATAAAGTGTTTTCTTTTAAATATAGAAAATTTAAACTTGCCTTCAACTTGACTCAGGTTTAATGGCTTAATTGTTATATAAACCAGGGATCTCTGAGCTATTTGCATCTTGTATTGATGACTAATGATTTCACCATCTTCTTCTAAGAAAAAGCAACCTTTTGATTGTACACATTGCCACTCCTGGAAAAAAGGAAAAATTTTTTTCAAAGAATATTCATTACAAGTTTCCAGCATGAAGAGCAATGAAGAAAAACCTAGGGAAGATATAAAAAGAAATGTCAACTAGAGCCAATGCCATCCAGGAATTTGTGACATCTTCAAGAGGCAGTATTTAGATAACAAAAAATTAGGAAAAGATATAATAGGAGAAATATGAAAAATACAGTTCATTAGAGTTGGAGAAATACTAAAACAAAGTAATAAATTAATATGCTGCTGCAATAATAAGGGTGAGGTTAGTGCTTAGAGCATACTAAAAATGAAGAACTAAGGATTGTTAAAACTGATATGTTGAGAGAAAAAGCAATAGGATTTTATATTTAAAAGATAAAGTATGTGACAACCAAAATACTTGTTTCAAGTCTAGGTAACTAAAACACTGAATTCACTTCACAGCAATAGCAAAATGCTGACAAATACGAGTTTTGAGAAAGACCTCTCTAAATTAGCTCTAGAGGGATGGGATGCTTGGGAGGTGGGAGGGAAATTCAAGAGGGAGGGGTTGTATGTATACCTATGGTTGATTCATGCTGATGTATGGCAGAAACCAACACAATATTGCAAAGAATTATCCTCCAACTAAAAAATAAACAAAAATTTTAAAAAAGAAAATATACTTTGGGTAGTAAATTCAAAGTTTTTATAATACAGTGAAGTTCAAAGCTGGGCTTCAGTCAAAAGTTCAGCTATTAATGATGAGTAAGAGTGTGTATAGATAACCTCTTGTATTTACATTTACCCAACTGGAATGATAAAGGATATTAATTTAGAATTACAGAATATTAAAGATAGAAATCTAGAAAGCAACTCAGTATAGATTTCTCTTTTAACTGATGAATGTCTGAAAAATAAAGTGATATGCTTAATTCACAATTCTCATTGATTGTAAAACTATATCTGAATCTAGGCTGGATGTCGTCACCGACTCGATGGACGTGAGTCTGAGTGAACCCCGGGACTTGGTGATGGACAGGGAGGCCTGGCGTGCTGCAGGTCATGGGGTTGCAAAGAGTCGGACACGACTGAGCGACTGAACTGAACTGAGGTGGCCTTGCTTTCTCTCCAAACTACCAGCTATATTCAAAATTCTTTTTTTCCTATACTTAATATATGCCATGATTTTTAATCAATATTTAATATTTCAATGATTCAAAACTTCATATTTATGAAATTATTATAATATGCATGATAATGCATTATTCAGAATTATACATATATTGATAAGTAAATATAATTATTTGGTTTCTTACTAAAAAAACAAATTTTAGTAGCTAAAAAATTTCTTTAATTTGTGTTAGAATTATAGGTATAGCTGTCTCCTGCTACTGCTGCTGCTGCTAAGTCACTTCAGTCGTGTTCAACTCTGTGCGACCCCATAGATAGCAGCCCACCAGGCTCCGCTGTCCCTGGGATTCTCCAGGCAAGAACACTGGAGTGGGTTGCCATTTCCTTCTCCAATGCATGAAAGTGAAAAGTGAAAGTGAAATCGCTCGGTCGTGTCCAACTCTTCGTGACCCCATGGACTGCAGCTTACCAGGTTCCTCTGTTCATGGGATTTTCCAGGCAAGAGTACTAGAGTGGGGTGCCACTGCCTTCTCCGATTAGCTGCCTCCTACCCCTAGGTTAAAAAAATATTTAAATAAAACTAAAAAGCAATGCACCTTGCCTGGTACACTGTCCCATCATTTCATGGCAAATAGATGGGGAAACAATGGAAACAGTGACAGACCATTTTCTTGGACTCAGAATCACTGTGAAAGTGACTATAGCCATGATATTAAAAGATGCTTACTCCTTGGAACAAAAGGTATGACATACCTATACAGCGTATTAAAAAGCAGAGACATTACTTTGCTGACAAAGCTCTGTATAGCCAGACCTATGGTTTTTCCAGTAGTCATGTACAGATGTGAGAGTTGGGCCATAAAGAAGGCTGAGTGTGAAGAATTGATACTTTCATTCAAAGTGTCATGCTAGAGGAGTCCCTTGGACAGCAAGGAGATCAAACCAGCAAATCCTAAAGGATATCAATCCTGAAAATTTATTGGAAGGACTGATGCCAAAGCTGAAGCTCCAATATTGTGGCCACCTGATACAAAGAGACAACTCACCGGAAAAGACCCTGATGCTGGGAAAGACTGAGAGCAGAAGAAGGGGATGACAGAGGACAAGATGGTTGGATGACAAGATGTGGCATTTGGGAAACTCGAATACGAAGAATTTCTCCATGTGCTTATGATATTTCTGGCTGACAGGAGATGTTTTTATAAAATTTGGCTGGGGAGTGAGTTAAAATTTTTATTAGAAGTCTTCCCTAAATTCTAATTTTAGAAAAGGTATAGGTAGAAGAGTATAAGTTTCTTTGAAAGACATCAAATATAATATATGGTTAAAAAGGCTAGAAAATGGTAAGACAATATCTATTATAAAATAGAAGAAAGCCAAATGCCACACTATATAAATCAACCAAACTTCAATATGATAATCAGATTATTTTGAATACTAAATAACACCATTAGGAGAATTTTTACCTCTCTTGTTTTAAGGGAAGAATTCAAATTCTTTAAATCTATCAGAGTTATTAAACACACAATGCTTATTCAATCCTAAATTTCCTTTAAAACAAATAGACTTTCAATCACACAAAGCTTTTTCTCTAGCTATAGAGAAGGTTAGCTTTTTCTCTAACCTATACTAAAATGTTATAAATTAAAAGAAAAAAGTACTGACAAAATATCTGGTTCATTCAAATAAATTAATTTGAAAGATTATAGATTAAGTTGACAGTTTGAGTGTTATGAGAAAAATGAAAGAAGGTTCAGTTTAAAAAATAAAATCTTAGCATGCTAGAGTAAGAAATTCCATGTATAATTTTTGACAATATAAAGCAGAAATAAAACAGTAGCTTGTAATTCTTACACAGGGCATAAGGTGGTGCTATATTCTACCAATTCAAGTAAATTCATATAAAAGGAAAAAATTCATTTGTCATACACAAATATTATTCCATTCACAATGTATAAGGAAATGCTTAAAAGCATAAATTAAAAATAAGAAATTTGAAAATTCTAGCTATCAAAAACAAATTTATCAGTAAATTTTCCTGGGACACTGTAGAGAATTTAATCTGTTTTGACATACAATTCTGCGTTATTAAAGGTTTAGGTGAGGCAGAATTATTAAGCAGTAGGTCTGCCATGTCTGTGTGCATGCTAAGTTGCTTCAGTTACGTCCAATTTTTTGCAACCCCATGGACCGTTGCCTGCCATGCTCCTCTGTCCACGGATTTTCCAGGCAAGAACACTGGAGCGGGTTGCCAAGCTCTCCTCCAGGGGATCTTCCTGAACAGGCATCAAACCCACATCTCTTATGTCTCCTGCATTGGCAGGTGGGTTCTCTACAGTGAGTTCTTTATAGCGGGTTCTTCCAGCGCTCCCTGGGAAGCCCTTCATCAGCTATCAGTTCAGTTCAGTTCAGTTTATAGACTTGGTCAAAAGAGGAACTTGTATGTCATCATCACCATCATCAACATCACTGTTGTTTCTTATAAAGATACCTTATATTACATTATTAGAAGGCTCTTTGCTGTCTGTTAAGAAAAGTAAGTAAACAGACTGCTATTGAACTCTTTTTGTTATTAAAGAATTATAAACTGTACATACTCAAAAACAAGAGGTTAAATAGATGATTTGTAAGGGAAAATTTGATATGGATTGCCAAACTAATCAACAAGTTGAATTGATCAACATTTTGAAAATGTGAGACTTTTATAAGAAAATTATTATCTGAGCTTTCATAAAAATTAAGTTAGACAACCATTTCAAGAATAAAATGTTTATATTTTTCTTGTTTTACATATATAGACATATATAACTTACATGTTATACACATATTATACTATATATATATGTAAAATGAGCTTTCCTGGTGGCTCAGGTGGTAAAGAATCTGCCTGCACTGCAGGAGATCTGGGTTTGACCCCTGGGTTGGGAAGATACCCTGGAGAAGGGCATGGCAACCCACTCCAATAGTCTTGCCTGGAGAGTCCCATGGACAGAGAAGCCTGATGGACTACAGTCCATGGGGTCACAAAGAGTTGGACACAACTCAGTGACTAAGCACATGGCACATATATGTAAAATATATGTAGGCATTTCTAACTAGGAGTCTGGATATAATACTGAATCTCTGGAATTTAAAATTCATGACTTTCTCTAATTTTAGCCATGACTGTCAACTGAAGCTATTCTCTCAAAGAAAAATTTCTGACATCCCCTGTACATGATAAAATCTAAAGTAAATATTTAGATAGAATTGAGGGCTGAGAAAAGAACAGTGATACAGTACCTATGTAGAGCATACAGAAAGTAATACATGTATAGTTCCTGTAAAGGTTATATTTCCTCCTCCTTGAAGGGTATAATTCAAGTATTTTCTCATTTGTGTGGATTTATGGTTTACAATCTGGCTTATGCATACCCCATTACAATAAATTTCTAATTTCTGAAAAGACCCTTCTTATCTGTCCCAATTCCATACTTCTCCACTATACATAAAATTGAGGTAGTAAACTTTAAAATAGATTTAAAGTACTTGAAGAAAATTTAATAATTCTCTTAGTAAGTTTTTCTACCAATCTCAATTAAAACAAATTATACAATAACTATATTCCTAACCAAGTACTTTTTAGAGTTGTGAAACTTAAGAAACATATAAAACTTAAGAAAAATTTAAAAGTAACCTCAAAGTAAAATGCAAACAAAGAACTAAATTCTGCTGAATAACAAAAAGATCACAGATTTTTAAAAAACCATTTCTGCTCATGTAAGAAATATTAGAGAATACAAAACAGTAGGCAATATCAAGACCAGGAAAAGGACAAGAAAATGTCAGGTAAGAAATATGAAAGCTATGAAGTATTTCCAAAAGACATTAGATTTTATGTGAAAGTCACAGAATTTACAAGTTGACAGTATGCTTTCTTCATGCAATCATTAAATTCTCCTACTACCTCTCACCTAATTCCTAATACCTAAATACCTTTCCTTGTTCTTGATGTCATTAGATGCAAAAATTTAGTCTTCTGTTACTCAATCACTATGGCCTACAGATTAATTTTGGCCTTGTCTATTACAGGAGTCCCCAGCCCCAAGGCTGCACAGAAGAGGTGAGTAGCAGGAGAGGGAGCAAAGTCTCATCTGTATTTACGGTGCTTCCCATTGCTTGCATTCTTGCCTGAGCTCTGCCTCCTGTCAGATCAGCAGCAGCATGAGATTCTCACAAGAGAGCAAACCCTAACCCAAAGGTCAAGGTGGAATATCCTGAGATAGAAATAAAGTTCATAATAAATGTAATGCACTTGAATCATCCCAAAATCACTGCCCACCCGGCCTGGTCCATGGAAAAATTGTTTTCCACAAAACAGGTCCCTGATGCCAAAAAGGTTGGGGACCACCAGTCTATTAGATCTGTCCCTTCCTTACTATGTTCAGGTACTACCCTTGGCCTAGCTGTCCTCTATTACCCTCTCAATAGTCGCCCTAATTTGAAGCCTCCATATATAATACTCAGTTGTGTCCGACTCTTTGCGACCCCGTGGACTGTAGCCCACCAGGCTCCTCCGTCCATGGGATTCTCCAGGCAAGAATACTGGAGTGGGTTGCCATTTCCTTCTCCAGGGGATCTTCTCAACCCAGGGATCAAACCCAGATCTCCCACATTGCAGGCAGATGCTTTAATCTCTGAGCTACCAGGGAAACCCAAATACAATAGTAGAATAACTTTTCTTAAATTATCTTTCATTATGTCATTCCCATATTAAGACCTGCAGTATTTCTTTGTTCCATAATACTGGGCTTCCCTGATAGCTCAGTTGGTAAAGAATCCACCTGCAATGCAGGAGACCCCGATTTGATTCCTGGGTTGGGAAGATCCGCTGGAGAAGGGATAGGCTACCCACTCCAGTATTCTTGGGCTCAGCTGGTAAAGAATCCATCTGTAATGTTATTCCAGTATTCTGGCCTGGAGAATTCCATGGACTGTATAGTCCATGGGGTTGCAAAGAGTCGGACATGACTGAGCAACTTCACTTTGGACTGCCCTGGTGGCTCAGACCATAAAGCATCTGCCTGCAATGCAGGAGACCTGGGTTTGATCCCTGGGTTGAGAAGATCCCCTGGAGAAGGAAATGGCAACCCATTCCAGTACTCTTGCCTGGAAAATCTCATGGATGGAGGTGCTTGGTAGGCTACAGTCCATGGGGTTGCAAAGAGTTGGACATGACTGAGTGAATTCACTTTCTTTTAATAATATTGATAATATTATTTATTAAAGTAAAACTATTAATATATCCTTGGCACTGTGATAAAGGGTTTATATATGTTAGGTGTTTAAATCTTTAAAAAACACACTAAATATAACTACTTCCAATTTATAGATAAGGAAACTAAAACTCAGACTGCTGACTACCTTATCAAAGGTCACACAGTTATTAAGTGACAAAGCTAAAATTTAAACAAAGGTCTGTCCATTCTAAGGTTTTAACCCAGCACCTTAGAACAGTGCTTGGCACAAAATAGTCATTCAATAAATATTTGTTGTTGTGGGAATTTCCTAGCAGTCCAGTAGCTAAGACTCCATGTTTTCACAGCTGAGGACTTGTATTCAATTCCTGATCAGGGAACTAAGATCCCACAAGCAAGGCATAAATAAATATTTGTTGAATAAATGAATTAATAAATGAAATATTATGCTATTCTAACTTGGTATATTATTAATAATGAAACAGAAATCTTCATTTTTTTATTCAGTGCCCACGACACTAAAAATAGTTCACATTGTTACTTTTTAATGAAATTTGTTGGTGTGGACCCAATTAATAACAGCATGAAGCACAGAAAAAGTTGGCCTTAATATAATTCACATTAATATTTAAATGCTTTACCCTCAGAGCCACATGGATAGAATAAATTTTTATTTATACTGGCTAAAATTATATTTATGTATATAATTATACCAAGTAAACAACAATTATTTAACTAAGTTGATTTCATTAGCATTTAATTTAGTTGCAAAATAAAGAAAGCTTCCATCGGTGGAAAATAATATTGTTGGAACACTAAATATTGTGTGTGAACATGTTGGACATGCACACCAAATTGCTTAGGGTGTATAGATTCCTAAACAGTCTGAACAAAATTCCTTTGAGATATGTTTTAAAATTTTAATATAGAACAAATGTCACTGTCTAGCAATTTAAAGATATAAGGGACTTCAGAGTTCAATAACAAATACAGAGTTGTTATTTGAAACAAAAATGTAGCTCTCGAGAACAATCAGTTCAGTTTTCTAACAGCAGTTATAGTATGTGGTCATAACCATTTTCCCCCCTTTTACAGACGTCCCTGGATACACATTTTTAATGTATCCTAGCAGTTTCCAGTTAATGTTTTATATTTCTGTAGCTATTATTTTCTGTTGAAAGAAAACTAGTAAAGGTTGAGTCTAGAAAGGAAAAACAAAGGAAGAGGATCAATATTAACACTCTACAAATATTGACTTAGCAAAGTGACTTTGCTGTCTTTCTCTCAAAGGAACTTGATATTGAATGAATGATTTATTTATAAGAAACACCTGCTTGGCAAAGTACATTCATAATCTCTTCATCAAGTTCAAAAATTGAAGAATCGTTATTTTTAAACTCAAGTCCTTTTAATATTCCTATTCATCATTAAACTTATTAGAACTGGCTTACAGGTGGAAATGCTGTGATCCCCAAAAATCCTCAAAGAATTACTTCATAAACTTTACCTATTCTCTGTAAACACTAGTCATTAATAAATTTAATGTCAATTTTGTTTTCAGAAAATGCTGTATCATTCATTTAAAATACTATACCTTTATTGAGTGTGGCTCAATTAACTTTGAGCTTTGATTACTATCAACACCCATGGTAACTGTTAAGGAAACAGATGTTTTGAACTGTCTAGCTGTTGCCAGTGAAGAATTCCTGGTGTCACCTGTAAGAAGTAATAGTTATTTAGTCTTACATTATGAAAAGCTGTCAATAAGAAGTCTGTTTCTAAACACAGTATAGTATGAAAGGACTATATATTAATTTCATTCTCTTTGTTCTTCCTATTGAAATAAACTCAAAAGATTTTATATTTATAAGGCTTTAATGGTTCTTTATGATTTTAATTTATGATCTACTGATAAGATTTATTTAATTTAGAATTTATGACCTACTAATAAGATTCTTTATTTAAATATGTCATTTTTTGGCCTGAAATTTTAGTTTTAATAAAACATGGGCATAGCCAAGTCAAGTTCCATAATAAAATTTTACTTTACTAGATTTTTATAGTTAAGTGAGTCCAGAAACAGTAGCCATCAAAAGTCGGGTTTTCATTTATCAATGATAAGCTAAGACAGAAGGAAAAATTTATCTGACTATGATCCTTAATTCTTAACAGAAAAGTAAATACCTTTATTTGAGAATGATTTCTGATCAGTTTTTCTTATGATTATAGGTGATGCTTTTGGTACTGGTGATGGGTCCCTTTCAGGGGACCCTTCCATGTGGCTTCCAAACTGTTGACGTCTCAGTTTACTGTCAACTTCCAATTTTTCTAGAGCCATTTTGAGACACTGTTCATTGGTTGCCATATATAATTTACAAAACTACAGGAAACAAAAAAGTATTCCAGTGGATAAAACATTCAATCATACATTTGGGAGGAGAAAATGTACATTAGTAGGCAAGACTGACAGATGGAATATATTTCCTATTGAACTAGGTTACTCATTTTATTTTCTTGAATCAGATTGACCACCCTCAAGTGTCCTAGTGAAATGCAGCCATAATTCAATGAGGAGGCTATACCCTGAATGAAAATAAATGTTACACAAAGAGAGGTGATTTATTATTATTTTTTTACAAGACATGTGTAGACTTGTATTTGTTCTAAATAATTTTTATGATTCTTCCACTCTCAAAAAGGCATATTTCAGAGAAGAGAGTGTTTGTGTGTGTGTGTGTGTGCGCACAAGCATGTACTTTAACTTGATATTATTTTTAATGTAGCCATCAGATTACAATTGAACTGGAGAGACTAATTTTCAAGTAAAATTAGTACATATATATATTATTGTCAATATTTAAATGATATGCCTCTTTAAAAATACCTCTTCTATCCAGTAAGCAAATTTACGTCAGAATGAGCTTATGTACCTTGATATAGTCAAATTTGCCATCCGCATTTACATCAGCCAAATTTATTATGGCATTTACTTCTTCTCGAGTCATCTTCTCACCTTTCTGGAAGAAAAAAGTATTTAAAGCAACATGATAATTACTTTGTCATGTATGGGGAGAATGGAATTTTAATCTTTTCTGTAAGTAAGTTTGAATATATGTTTCATTAAAAATCTCAGAATGAGTATAATGTCAAGCAAGAATGAACCCATTACATAAATAAAATTTCACAATTTTATTAAATTTTATAAAGTGTATAAAAACTGAATTTCAGTTTACTAAATTTCAAATATATATATCATAGATTCAGTAATAACTACTATTAAATTTAGAGTAAGAATACTTTCTTGTGTTGTACCAAGAAACAGAATGGTTTCTGAATCTCATTTATACTTTAGTTCTCTTTTACTTGTCACATATGAACTTATCACTGATTTACAAATTGTTCTGGCAGGAAAGAATTGCAAAGGAGCACAAGAGGGTTACAACATAGGCTCAATTTTATACTTTCTCTTTTTTTTTAAAAAGCATGCTTCATATAGAAGGATCCTTAAGTACTTTACAAACAATATATAAGTGATTCATTTCACCTGCCAGTGAAACAGTTATTTCTCATGTGGACTTTGGTAGCCAAAGCTAGATTCCAAGTTGTTTTGCAAAATAGCATATTATACAACTGTTTGACAGATCTTACCTTTGTTAGAAGTTTATAAAGATCAGTGTGTAAAATAGAGCCATTATCATTTACATCTAATTGCTTAAATGATTTTAGCAATTCTGCTTTTGAGGTTGGTTTTTCCTTTCTTAAAATTATACAAAAATCATCAAAATTCAGTTTGGCAGTTTGAGGAGTCCAATACTTATTAATGGTCTTTTGGGATGGGTTTCTTCCTGCGTGCTGAAGAGCTGCCCAATAAAACAAATATTATTTGTTACAGTAACATCTGGAATTAGTATTTTAAGTGTAGTTTTTCTTTAAATCATTATACACTATAATGTTATATAAAAGTACATGCATACCAATATATTAACTTTGGTGTTGATAGTGTAGTGAAATTAATACATGCCTGACTTTCAAATATGAAAATATATACATATGTTATTATACCAGCTACAAATGCTCAATGTATTAATGCCAGAATTAAATAGGTTCTTCCCATTCTGACATTATTCCCACTCACATACTTTTATTAATTGATAATATCTGATTTACCTCATAAGAATGCCTGGTGGAAAAAAAACAGATTAAAAACAACCATTCACTTAATTGTTTTGAGGACATAAGAATGAAGAAAATGAATAGTTTATTATTTTTCTGGTTCAACAAATATCTTAATTATGAGGAAATCATTAGTTTGAGAATATTACTGTCAACGTCATGATGTCTAAAATGTTTATCGTTGTTGTTCTGTCACTAAGTCACATCCAACTCTTTGCAACCCTATGGACACAGGCCTCCCTGTCCTTCACTATCTCTGGAGCTCGCCCGAGTTCATGTCCATTGAATTGGTGATGCTATCCAAACATCTCATCTTCTGTCACTCTCTTCTCTTTTTGCCTTCAGTCTTTCCCAGCATAAGGGTCTTTTCCAATGAGTTAGCTCTTCCCATCCAGGGGCCAAACTATTGGAGCTTCAGCTTCAGCATTAGTCCTTTCAATGCATATTCACGCTTGATTTCCTTTAGGTGGACTGGTTTGATCTCCTTGCTGTCCAAGGGACTCTCAAGAGTCTTCTCTGGCACCACAGTTCAAATGAAAGTATCAATTCTTAAGCACTCAGCCTTCTTTAAGGTCCAACTCTGACATCTGTACATGACTACTGGAAAGACTACAGCTTTGACTATACAGACATTTGTCGGCAAAGTGATGTCTTTGCTTTTTAATATGCTATCTAGGTTTGCCATAGCTTTCCTTTCAAGAAGCAAGTGTCTTCTAATTTCACGGCTGCAGTCACTATCCACAGTGATTTTGGAGCCCAAGAGAAAAATTTGTCACTACTTCCACTTTTTCCCCTCTACTCATTCTGAAATGATGGAACCAGATGCCATGATCTTTGTTTTTTGAATGTTGAGTTTTAAGCCAGCTTTTTCACTCTCCTCTTTCACCCTCATCAAGAGGCTCTTAAGTTCCTCTTTACTTTCTGCCATTATGGTGGTATTATCTCCATATTTTAGGTTATTGATATTTCTCCTGGCAATCTTGATCCAGCTTGAACTTCCTCCAGCCCGGCAATTCACATGATGTACCCTGCATAAAAGTTAAACAAGAGAGTGACAATATACAGCCTTGTACTTCTTTCTGAATTTTAAACCAGTCAGTTATTCCATATAAGGTTCTAACTACTGTTTCTTGACTTGCATACAGATTTCTCAGGAGGCAGGTAAGGTGGTCTGGTATTCCCATCGAAGAATTTTCCACAATGTGTTGTGATTCACCCAAAGGTTTTTGTGTAGTCAAAGAAACAGCAGTAGGTGTTTTTTTGGAATTCTCTTGCTTTCTCTATAATCCAATAGATGTTGGCAATTTGATCTCTGGTTCCTCTGCCTTTCCTAAACCTAGCCTGTACATCTTGAGGTTTTTAATTAAAGTACTGCTGAAGTAGCTTGAAGGATTTTAAAAATAACCTTACCAGCATGCGAAGTGACTGCGACTGTTTGATAGTCTGAACATTCTTTAGCACTGCCTTTCTTTGGAATTGGGATGAAAACGACCTTTTCGAGTTTTGTGGCCACTGCCGAGTTTTCCAAATTTGCTGACATATTGAGTGCAGCACTTTAACAGCATCATCTTTAAAGACGTGAAACAGCTCAGCTGGAATTCCATCAACTCTACTAGCTTTGTTGGTAGTAATCTTCCTAAGGCACACTTGACTTAAGACTCCAGGATGTCTGGCTCTAGGTGAGTGACCGAACCATCATGGTTATGGTGTCATTAAGACCTTTTCTGTACAGTTCTGTGTATTCTTGCCACCTCTTCTTAATCTGATGTTCTGCCTCTGTCAGGTCCTTTACATTGCTGTCCTTTATCATGCCCCTCCTTGCATGAAATGTTCCTTTGAGATTTCCAATTTTCTTGAAGAGAATCTAGTTTTTCCTGTTCTATTATTTTCCTGTTTCTTTGCATTGTTCTTTTAAGAAGCCCTTCTTTCTCCTTGCTATTCTCTGGAATTCTGCATTCAGTTGGGTATACCCTTCCCTTTCTCCTTTGCGTTTCGCTTCTCTTCTTTCCCCAGCCATTTCCTCAGACAAACACTTTACCTTCTTACATTTCTTGGGGATGGTTTTGGTCACTGTCTCCTGTACAATGTTACAAACCTCCATCCATAGTTCTTTAGGCACTCTGTCTACCAGATCTAACCCCTTGAATCTATTCATCACCTCTACTGTATAATCATAAGGGGTTTGATTTAGGTCATACTTGAAGGACTCAGTGGTTTTCCTCACTTTCTTTAGTTTAAGCCTGAATTTTGCTATAAGGAGCTGATGATTTGAGACACGGTTAGCTCCAGGTCTCTTTTTTTGCTAACTGTATAGAGCTTCCCGTCTTTGGCTGCAAACAATGTAACCAATCTGATTTTGGTATTGACCATTTGGTGATGTCCATATGCAGAGTGGTCTCTTGTGTTGTTGGAAAAGGGTGTTTTTTCTGTCCAGGTCTGTGAAAATGGATGTATAAGTGTTTCCCACAAGTGGCAGCTCAATGCTTGTGGCTATCTTCAATAATAAAATACTTTTAAATGTACTATTAAGTTGTTTAAAAGAACAACATTCTCAGAATAAAATTATGCCAAAATATGTACTAGTTATACATTCCCATATCTAAGAAATAGGCAAAGTTTAGTAAATACTAATCTAACTTTAGTCTTTAGTTTTAGAATTGGAGCTCACTATTAAGTCCAATAGGAGAAGGCAATGGCACCCCACTCCAGTACTCTTGCCTGGAAAATCCCACGGACGAAGGAGCCTGGTGCGCTGCAGTCCATGGGGTTGCTAAGAGTCGGACACTGAGCGACTTCACTTTGACTTTTCACTTCCATGCACTAGAGAAGGAAATGGCAACCCACTCCAGTGTTCTTGCCTGGAAAATCCCAGGGACGGCACAGCCTGGTGGGCTGCAGTCTATGGGGTTGCACAGAGTCGGACATGACTGAAGCAACTTAGCAGCAGCATTAAGTCCAATAACAATGAAAAGGAGAAGGGAGTGGCAGAGGATGAGATGGTTGGATAGCATCACCGACTCAATGAACATGGATGTGAGCAAACTCCAGGAGATAGCAGAGGACAGAGGAGCCTGGCATGCTGCAGCTCACGAGGTCGCCAAGAGTTGTACACAACTTAGCTACTGAACAACAATGACAACAAACAGTGAAAACACTGTAGCTGTAGATGGTTAAAGGTTTACACCAAAATACTGACCTTTTGCCAGAGTTTATTTTAAGCTTTGACGTGAGTTTATAATACCTATATTACTGGTAAGTTGAGGGGACAAAAAAACTTTGGGGAAAGAAAAAGAAACTGCTTTATCCTATTTTGAAATGGAATGTCAAAGCACATGGTATATACAGAAGAGGTAGACAGATACCAATGAAAAGCACAATAGTTAAGAAAGAGACATCACTGGTTCACAAAACCACTTTTTTAAAATCTAGATTCTCTGAAAGCTATCATTGCAATTTTACAAAGACTGTTCTACAATAAGGTAGAAAGGTAAGCTGAAAAGGTAAGCACTGCGTTATTATCCTCCCAGATAATTTGTAAGCCTGATAGCACCTGAGTAATACACACTCATTGATTTATTAATACAAACTAAATGCCACACCTTTTGAACTGTGGTGTTGGAGAAGACCCTTGAGAGTCCTCCTTGGACTGCAAGGAGATCCAACCAGTCCATTCTGAAGGAGATCAACCCTGGGATTTCTTTGGAAGGAATGATGCTAAAGCTGAAACTCCAGTACTTTGGCCACCTCATGTGAAGAGTTGACTCATTGGAAAAGACTCTGATGCTGGGAGGGATTGGGGGCAGGAGGAGAAGGGGACGACAGAAGATGAGATGGCTGGATGGCATCACCGACTCCATGGACATGAGTCTGAGTGAACTCCGGGAGTTGGTGATGGACAGGGAGGCCTGGCGTGCTGCGATTCATGGGGTCGCAAAGAGTCGGACATGACTGAGCGACTGAACTGAACTGAACTGAACTGAAATGCCACAGTAGCAGAAGGCATGTTAAACTTTTAAACTTAGTAAATTCATGATCTCAACCAACTTTCAAAAGCACAGAAAAAACTCAAATTATAATTTATAATAAAATATAAATTGTAATGATTTGAAATTTTATATTTCCTAAAATGCACTTCCTCAAATATAAATCTTGTTGCATACAAATCTAAGACCTTGTTGCAAAAATATGTCAGATTTTTATTTCAGGAAACTGCTTCTGAAGTTGATAAAATAACTCAGTTTCTCTACTCATAAAGTTATTTGCCTTGATGAAACCGACATGAATATAATATTATCCGGTATTTCTGTTTACCACCCTCTCAAGACTAAAGACTACCACGTCATTTGACACACCTAGTAAGGACCAAATTCACTGGTTTGTGGCATATCTGCAACCAGAAGAGTTTAAAATATAATGGAAAACTCAACCATACAAAATCATGGGATGCATAAAAAGCAGTTATCAGATAAAACTAAAAGCTGGTTCTTTGAGAAGATAAACAAAATTGACAAACCTTTAGCCAGACTTATCAAGAAAAAAAGAAAGAATCAAATCACAAAATTAGAAATGAAAAAGGAGAGGTTACAACAGACAATGCAGAAGTACAAAGGATTATAAGAGACTTTTATGAACAACTATATGGCAATGAAATGGATAACCTGGAAGAAATGGACAGATTCTTAGAGAAGTTTAATCTTCCAAGACTGAAGCAGGAAGAAATAGAAATGATGAACAACCCAAATACAAGCACTGAAGTTGAAGCTGTGATAAAAAAAATCTCCCCAAAAATAAAAGCCTGGGACCAGGAGGTTTCACACAAGAGTTCTATCAAACATTTAGAGAAAAGCTGATGCCTATCCTGTTAAAACTCTTTCAAAAAATTGCAAAGGAAGGAACACTTTCAAACTCATTCTACGAGGCCACCTTCACCCTGATACCAAAATCAGACAAAGACAACACACAAAAAGAAAACTACAGGCCAATATCACTGACGAACATAGATGCAAAAATCCTCAACAAAATTTTAGCAAACAGAATTCAGCAACACATGAAAAAGCTCATACACCATGATCAAGTTGGGTTTATTCCAGGGACACAAGGATTCTTCAATATACACAAATCAATCAATGTGATACACCATATTAACAAATTGAAAGATAAAAAACATATGATAATCTCAATAGATGTAGAAAAAGCCTTTGACAAAATTCAGCACCCATTTATAATTAAAACTTGAAAAAATGGGCATAGAAGGAACCTACCTCAACACAGTAAGGGCCATATATGATAAGCTACAGCAAACATTATTCTCAATGGTGAAAAACTGAAAGCATTTCCCCTAAAATCAGGAACAAGACAAGGGTGTCCACTTTCACCACTATTATGCAACATAGTTCTGGAAGTCCCAGCTACCACAATCAGAGAAGAAAAAGAAATAAAAGGGATCCAGATCGGAAAAGTAGTAGTAAAGCTCTCACTGTTTGCAGATGACATGATACTGTATATCAGTTCAGTTCAGTCGCTCAGTCGTGTCCGACTCTTTGCGACCCCATGAATCGCAGCACGCCAGGCCTCCCTGTCCATCACCAACTCCCGGAGTTCACCCAGACTCACGTTCATTGAGTCCGTGATGCCATCCAGCCATCTCATCCTCAGTCGTCCCCTTCTCCTCCTGCCCCCAATCCTTCCCAGCATCAGGGTCTTTTCCAATGAGTCAACTCTTCGCATAAGGTGGCCAAAGTACTGGAGCTTCAGTTTTAGCATCATTCCTTCCAAAGAAATCCCAGGGCTGATCTCCTTCAGAATGGACTGGTTGGATCTCCTTGCAGTCCAAGGGACTCTCAAGAGTCTTCTCCAACACCACAGTTCAAAAGCATCAATTCTTTGG
>SJXQ01010309.1:236704-322575 GCA_006408695.1 Aepyceros melampus | reverse complement strand
GACTGAGCGACTGAATTGAAATGAACTGAACTGCCTAGGTTTCTCATAGCTTTTCTTCCAAGGAGCAAGCACCTTTTAATTTCATGGCTGCAGTCACCATCTGCAGTGATTTTGGAGCTCAAGAAAATAAAATCTCTCACTATTTCCATTATTTCCCCTTCTAGTTGTCATGAAGTGATGGGACCACATGCTATGATCTTCATTTTTTGAATATTGAGTTTTAAGCCAGTTTCTTCACTCTCCTCTTTCATTTTCATCAAGAGGCTCTTTAGTTCCTCTTCACTTTCTGCCATAAGGGTGGTATCATCTGCATATCTGAGGTTATTTCTTTCTGCAATCTTGATTCCAGCTTGTGCTTCATCCAGCCCAGCTTTTCACATGATGTACCCTGCATATCAGTTAAATAAGCAAGGTGACAATATACAGCCTTGACGTACTCCTTTCCCAATTTGAAACCAATCCGTTGTTCTATGTCCGGTTCCAGCTGTTACTTCTTGATCTGCATACAGATTTCTCAGCGTGGTTGGAAACCTTAATACACATGGGTTATCTCATTGATCCTTTAAGTTATTATGCTCATGGTACAAACTCAAATAAAAAATAAGAAAACTGATGCTCGAGCATATCAAGCAATTTGTCTAAGTAAGTGGTGAGTTAAAGCACAAATCCAGGCACGCTGGCCCCAGTCTCCAGAGTTAAAGAAATAAGCCATTTCAAAGCATTTGTTTTGACTGCAGTGAGTTCTCCTCACAATTGTCAGAATGCCTTTTATCAAAAAGACAAGAAATAGGGCTTTCCTTGGGGCTCAGTGGTAAAGAGTCTGCCTGCCAATGGAGGAAATATAGATTCAATCCCCAGTCTGGGAAAATCCACATGCCACAGAGCCACTAAGCCCATGCACCACAACTACTGAATCTCAGGAGCCCTAGAGCTTGTGCTCCACACAAAGAGAAAGCACTGCAATGAGAAGCCTGCACACTGCAACCAGAGAGGAGCCCCTGCTCTCTGCAACTGGAGAAAAGCCAAGCAGCAGCGAAGACCCAGCACAGCCAAAAATGAATAAGTAATAAAAATAAAATGTAAAAAATGACAGGAAATAACAAATGTCAGTGAGGATGTTAAGACAAGGGAACCCTCATATACTGTTTGTGGGAATTTAAATTGTGCAGCCACTATAGAGAATAATGGCAGTTCCCCCAAAATATCAGAAACAGAACTACTATACAATCCAGCAAATCTGGTTCTGGATATTTTTCTAAAGAAATCAAAAACTTTAATTCAAAAAGATATTGCGTTCCATGCTCATTGTAGCATTATTTACAGTAACCAAGATATGGAAGCACCTCAGTGGGCATCAGGAGTTGAATTTAATAAAGAAGATGCTATATATATATATACACACAGTGGAATGATGGTATATATATACAGTGGAATATTAAATACCCTGGAATATTACCCAGCCATAAAAAGAATGAAATCCTGCCTTCTGTGACGACATGGATAGACATAGATGATGTTATGCTAAGTGAGCTAAGTCAGACAAAGAAAGACAAATACTATATGATTTGACTTTTATGTGTAGAGTATAAAAAAACAAATGAACAACAAAACAGAAGTAATCTCATAGCTATAGAGAACAAACAGGTAGTTGCCAGAAGAGGCAGGAGTGTACAATACTGATAAAGAATGTAGACTTAATTAGTTTACTTCTTTTTATGTCCTCCCTACTGATGAAATATTTTCTTTTGTGTATAATAAACAGGTATCAATATCACTTACTTATACCCAGAGATATTGAAGTTTTAGGTTTACAACTTATCATATGATACTCAAAACTCAGTTACTACTGCAGCAATAAGAGCTGCTATTCTAAATCCAAGGTGTCCTGGGTAAAGTGAGATTGCCCTCTAAAATAGCTGGTGTACACTAAGTTGCTTCAGTCGTGTCTGACTCTGTGTGACCCTATGGACTATAGCCCGCCCGGCTCCTCTGTCCATGGAATTCTCCAGGCAAGAATACGGGAGTGGATTGCCATGCCCTCCTCAGAGGATCTTCCCCACTGAGGGACTGAACTCATGTCTCTTGTCTTCTGCATTGTCAAGTGGATTCTTTACCACTATTGCCACGTGGGAAGCTTAGAGCTGTTTAATTCACCTTAGACCTGAGTGTTTGAGAATTTCCTCCCTTTCTAGATAGCATCAAGAAGGGAAAGCTAAGTTGATAACCTCATATTCAGAATGTTGTCTTTCCATTGTAAAATATCTCAGTTAATAAATTGCAGTCAGGTTGACAGCATAGGACCTGGTTACTGGCTTACACCCTTAAATAGGGTGGTGTGACTCAGACACCTCTCCTGCAAGTCTGTCCCACACAACTTGATTATTTTCTTCATTTATTTAATAAATATTCACTGTGTGCATCACAGTGCTGGGTACAATTCTGCTTAAGCAAAGGGGGCAAAGTAGGCAAAAATCTCTGTGTTTATATTCTAGGAGATGGAGATGGATGATAAACAAGCAAAACGTATAGATGGCCAAGAAATAACTGCCATCATTACAATTTATATTGTAATCTCTCAAAAATATCACAAAATAAATACTTTTATTGTATTTTGCATTTGAAACCAAGATTGTGTTCAATTCATTTTGGTAATAGTGTTACCGAAATTAAAATTTTAATTCAGTATAAGAAAAGATTGTCTGATAGATAAAAAATGTTTTATTTGAAACTTGTCTACTTATATTTTATAAATAATGGTGTAACTCTCTGAGTTTCCTTTTTTATTTTGGATGCTGGGAAACTGCTAAATTTGTGGTCTTTATTTAACAGTTATGTACATTTTACTGGTCTTTGTTATATACTCATTTCCTGTGGTATCATTGTATTATTCTACCCTGGTTTTCCTTTTTCCTTGATTCATTTACTTATTTATATTTTAATGTATTGGTTTCATTTTTGTAAACCAAGAGTTACGTCTCCCAATAAATGCACAAAACTGTCCCAGGAGAATGGGTACTCAAGCTTTGTAGATTCATAAAATAGGTCAGGAGGTTCTATTCCCTGCTTTTAAAACTTTAGATGAAAAATGCAAAGTTGCAGAAAGCTAAGATGCCTTAAGATTTAATAGTACATACTCAAGCACGTGCTAATTAACCATTTGTCAGGGTGAATGTTTCCAGGGATTACCACTGAAAAGTACCATGCTGCTGCTGCTGCTGCCAAGTCGTTTCAGTCGTGTCTGACTCTGTGCGACCTCATAGACGGCAGCCCACCAGACTCTGCTGTCCTTGGGATTCTCCAGGCAAGAACACTGGAGTGGGTTGCCATTTCCTTCTCCAATGCATGAAAGTGAAAAGTGAAAGTGAAGTCACTCAGTCGTGTCCGATTCTTTGTGCCCTCATGGACTGCAGCCTACCAGGCTCCTCTGTCCATGGAACTTTCCAGGCAAGAGTATTGGAGTGGGTTGCCATTGTCTTCTCCGGAAAAGTACCATGCATTACCATAAAAGCTATTGGTTAAAATGTGGTCTAAGTTTATTCATCTCTAAATCACAGAATTCTAGTAGCTTTTTAAGTTTCTATCTCCTCTATGTGACATTCTGCCAGTTATCCTTGGATAATGGTGAGAGAAAGCAATAAGGATGACCCAACCAGGTCTTCCAAATTTTTGATAAAACAATCAAGAAAATAAATCTTGGTACAGAGTCTATAAATCTTAGCAAATAGATATGTTTGAGGAGAAAAGGTAAGATATTAGAAATGCCTTTAAATTATTGCAGCCTATTGCTGCCTTAGAAAGTACATGATTCAGATTCAAAGGTATGATTTCTCAGTGAAGAAAAATTACACCTGAGTTGGCAAGTGATGAGACCTATCACAGAGCTATTTTGTCCAGTAGCAATATTGGCTGCTGATCAGTTTACTAAGGAGCCCAGGGGAAGATTAATTATTTATTTAGCAGTAGAATAAATGGAAAATTTGACCCTAACTATTTCAGTACAGGGGCTTCTCAGGTGGCGCTAATGTTAAAGAACCCACCTACCAATGGAAGAGACGTTAAGAGACATGGGTTTGATCCCTGGGCCAGGAGATCCCTGGGTCAGGAAGATCCCCTGGAGGAGGGCATGGCAATCCACTCCAGTATTCTTGCCTGGAGAATCCCATGGACAGAGGAGCTTGGCAGGCTACAGTCCATGGGGTCGCAAAGAGTCAGACACAGCTGGAGTGACTTAGCATGCACACACTCATTTCAATACAAATTGAGACACCAGGCTGCAAAACTCTTAGCAGAAATCACAGAAAATACAACTGAATTTGAAACTAAGTTTGCAATTGGTCCATCAACTCCATCTCCTTTTTTCTTCCTTTTGATCTTCAACCTCCATTTTTCCAACTCTAGCTCATCCAGTTACCTCCACTCCCCAACAGCTACCCATTCACCCCATGTACCCATAATCAGTACTTTCCTAATAGGGCAATTCCTATCTGCAGCTTTCCCTCCCCCCTTCCCTCTCCCTTTCTTCCTATATCTAATGCTCTATACTGGACATTGAGGGGTAAGGAGATAATGCACAGGGTCCCATACCTCCAAGAACTTGTTATCATCTAATGATAAGTGTGGGGACGTGGAGGATGATATGCGAAAAAGAATGAGGAGTAAAGGCAAAAATGAGAGGCACAATTGAGGTTTAAAAAAAGCTCGCTGTGAAAACATAGAGAAGCAATTAATTTCTGTCATTTTCTAGACAAACTATCTTCTCTCAGCTTATTCCCCTCCCATATGGTTCTCTCACTTTTAATGGGGACAATTTGGGATCTGGGTTGTCAGTTTCTGCTACCGAAATGTTTAACTGGAGGATGAAATTTATTCTGATGTCAACATAGAAGAGGGTGTATTTAATTTAATATGGTGAAAGAGCAATTTGGTGACCAAATCTTTATGAGGAACATAGGTTTCTGTTGTCCATTTCTGCTCTAAGACCTGCAATACCAGTTGTTTGAGCCCTGTGTTCTCATTTCTTCCTCTCCTTCCAACTTTCTGATGCCTTCCTAGGATTTCCCAGTGTTTTGCTACAGTAGTTTCTTGTACCAGACTATTCTAGTCACAGTGTCTTCAAGTACAGCTCAATCTATATAACAGGCAACCTGGTTGCCGATATGTTACGAATTTAGAGGAACTCTCCAAAGTCACTTTGTCTAAAATGCCATCATTTTATGGTATCTTATCAAGCATTCAGATGTTTCTGTGAGGGTAGATTGGAAGATATATCAGTCATTTACACCTCATTTTGAATTATTTTTATAATATCCTTGTCCCCTAAACATGTAGCAGTCACACGCTACCTCAGTGAGTCTAATTCACTTATTCAGGCACTATTTATTTAGCAACCTATTTCAGGTTAACTTGTTACAAAAATGGAAAAGACTTGTCTGACTCATATGCCAGTTTGGGAAAGATATGCACCACAATTTTATTAAACGAAAACTGTGGAAAAACACAATGCTCCCTTGGGAACTGGGTATAGGCTTGAGAGACAGGAACACAGATTTGAGGTAAATCTTGAAGTTTAAGTTGGAGTTAACCAGTTAACCAGAGGTAGGGAAGGTGGGGAAAAACTGGAATCCTTTTAAATATTTTGAAATGGGGAGGTTTTGAGTGAAGGCCAGGATTGAGACATCTAGCAACCAGGAATAGTGTAAGACAGTGGAGAGGGGAGAAAAGGTAGATTCACAACCAGAGAAAAAATGCTAAAAGGGAGATGGGGATTGGGGTAGATTATAAGACAGTCTGTGACTATTTTAGACTTTTGCTGTTAAGAGTTTTAAGAGGCAAAGAAACAAAAACTTAAAAGCTTCTGCACAACAGAGGAAACTATAAGCAAGGTGAAAAGACAGCCTTCAGAATGGGAGAAAATAATAGCAAATGAAGCAACTGACAAACAACTAATCTCAAAAATATACAAGCAACTCCTGCAGCTCAATTCCAGAAAAATAAACAACTCAATCAAAAAATGGGCCAAAGAACTAAAGATTCCCTGGAGAAGGAAATGGCAACCCACTCCAGTACTCTTGCCTGGAAAATCCCATGGAGGGAGGAGCCTTGGTAGGCTACAGTCCATAGGATCGCAAAGAGCGGACACGACTGAGCGACTTCACTTTCACTTTCACCAAAGGAGACATACAGATGGCTAACAAACATAAGAAAAGATGCACAACATCACTGATTATCAGAGAACTGCAAATCAAAACCACAATGAGGTACCATTTCACACCAGTCAGAATGGCTGCGATCCAAAAGTCAACAAGCAATAAATGCTGAAGGGGGTGTGGAGAAAAGGGAACCCTCTTACACTGTTGGTGGGAATGCAAACTAGCACAGCCACTATGGAGAAGAAGTGGAGATTCCTTAAAAAATTGCAAATAGAACTGCCTTATGACCCAGCAATCCCACTGCTGGGCATACACACCGAGGAAACCAGAATTGAAAGAGACACATGTACCCCAATGTTCGTTGCAGCACTGTTTATAATAGCCAGGACATGGAAGCAACCTAGATGTCCATCAGCAGACAAATGGATAAGAAAGCAGTGGTACATATACACAATGGAGTATTACTTAGCTATTAAAAAGAATACATTTGAATCAGTTCTAATGAGGTGGATTAAACTGGAGCCGATTATACAGAGTGAAGTAAGCTAGAAAGAAAAACACCAATACAGTATAATAACGCATATATATGGAATTTAGAAACCATCAGCAGACAAATGGATAAGAAAGCAGTGGTACATATACACAATGGAGTATTACTTAGCTATTAAAAAGAATACATTTGAATCAGTTCTAATGAGGTGGATTAAACTGGAGCCGATTATACAGAGTGAAGTAAGCTAGAAAGAAAAACACCAATACAGTATAATAACGCATATATATGGAATTTAGAAAGATGGTAACGATAACCCTGTATGCGAGATAACAAAAGAGACACAGATGTATAGAACAGTCTTTTGGTCTCTGTTGGAAAGGGCGAGGGTGGGATGATTTGGGAGAATGGCATTGAAACATGTATGATATCATAAGTGAAACGAATCGCCGGTCTAGGTTCAATGCATGATACTGGATGCTTGGGGCTGGTGCACTGAGACGACCCAGAGGGATGGTACAGGGAGGGAGGAGGAAGGGGCGTTCAGGATGGGGAACACGTGTACACCTGTGGCAGATTCATGTTGATGTATGGCAAAACCAATACAATATTATAAAGTAATTAACCTCCAATTAAAATAAATAAATTTATTTTTTTAAAAAAGAAACAAAGCAGTTGGGATTCTACTAGTAGGGCAATTTGAATTAAAATATGAATTATGGAACTGACAGTCATGAATCATCAACATTCCTTTTAATCAACACTTCTCCCTGTCACCTTGGATCTGTATTATTTTATTACACAGAAATGTGTTGAAAAGCACAGGAGTCTGGGTTCTGTCATTAACTAACTGCTTGCAAGTACTCTAAACTTCCAGGAATCCATTTTTTCATATTTCACAGGAAAGTACAGGGAAAGATGATCCTAAATATTAATTTTAGTTTTAAAGGCCATGATTATTTTTAGGTCTTAGAAGAACTGTATTTTCTATTTGTTGTTGCTGTTAGCACTACCAAAATAGAAATATTCTCTTTCTACTAGGATCATAAGCATTACCAGAACATTAGCACCAAAAATCTCAGGGGGTTACTATTTTAAATTTTAAAAATAACTTATCTCCTCATTATAAAAATAATACACATTGATTACAGAAAAATTAGAAAGAAGAAAACTGTAAAACATTATAACCCCTACCCACTTAGACACAACCACGCTTGATACCTGGCATATAATCTTACTAAGAATACTATTATTTCATGTAAGCCTGTATTAAATTAACAATGAATCATTCTCTACTAGAAAAAGCTGTTTGGTTCATCTAGAGCTGAGAGTTTTACACAAATAACTATTGACATTTCATGGGGTTCAACAAATCCAGGCAGATTTCCTTCTCTCTAGAAAGTGAATCAATCTACATTCACTAAAAACTAATAGAATTACAACTCCATACAAATGTCTTCTCTATGATTTCACATTAATGCTTCTTTAAAGTGCTTTGAAGGAGCACATTCAAACATTAATAGGAGGTGTAATTTATGGGGCATGTACCATGTGTCCAGCAGTGTACAATGTACTTTCTATGGGCTATCTTTAAATCTCACAAAATAGAGTAGGGCAGGTCTTTTGATTCCAGTTTTGCCGATAAGATTTCGGAGACCTGGGGAGGTTAATTGTCTTTGTAATGATCCTGTTGCAGTAAAGAGCTGAGCCAAGATTTGAACCCCAAACTCTCTCGTGCCAAATGCCATCTTCTAACCCTTCTTACCACAACACCATCATTCATCAAACTCTTTTCCAAATGATAACGAGTGTCTGGTGAGATAATGAGTGTTCCATGAAAACAGGCTTTGTTGCCAACTATGCTTGAAAAATATCACACTGCAGGCAAGAAACTTATTTAACTTAATTTAATGCTCAGTTCCTTATTATTTGAACATTACACATGTTTTTCACTGACAGACCTTCAGCCACATCACCCTAGAGACCCAGGCAAGTAATAATGAATGAGGAAACCCAGCCTTTTCCCTATTCAGTACAATTTAAACAACCACTGCCTCTTAGGAACATTTTATCTAAGTTCAGGGAAACACTGAATAATAAAATATAAAAGTACCAAAAGTTATTCTATTTCCAGTCTCAAGTACAAACAGAAATGGATTTAGTAAAGTGAATGACCCCTGATCTATAATGCTGCTTGCATTGACCACCCTTCCAAAACCATGAGAGGCCCCTAATAAGGTATTCATATAAACATAAGCTTTTTGTAAAATTTGTGGGAAAAAAGATATGTGCAATTGGTTATGATTTTGTGTCTTTCCTCTTCATCTTTTCCTGTGCCATGTTTTGTTCTACTGAGAGATACTAGGTAGTGGTTAGTTTTTTGGTATTCAGTTAAGTAGATGCATTGGAAACAGAATTGATTGTCTGATGCATTGATTATCAGCTGGGGATAATTTTGCCCATGAAGAGATATCCAGCAATGTCTGGAAACATTTTTGGGTGTCACAACTGGGGTGGAAGGTGGAAATGTTACTGGCATAGAGAGGCCAGGGACGCTGCCAAACACTGGAATTCAAAGAATGCCCTCCCTCCCACCAACAAAGATTTATTGGGCCCAAATTGTCAGTAGTGCCAGGCTGAGAAATCCTGGTTTAGTGAAATACATTTTTGTGGTTTGCAATCACATTCATGTTAAGTTGTTCCTGGTTGTCCAGGTGTAGAAATGACTTCCATGGATGTACTGTGCTGACTCCCCAGGGTCATGACATGAAGATGGAAGAGCAAAAATTGTATATGACCTGCTCTACTGTAATTGACACTAAAGTATACAGGTAGATTGTGGAGGAGAAGAAAGTTCTGAAGTTCGTGAAACCAGAAGCTAGTGAGATAATTTTTCCAAATATAAAACACTTGAAAGTAATGGGAGGCTGCCTACAAAAATCAGAAATCCTCTTCTGGTGGAAACATTCTAAATAACACAGCATATACAATTATAAATACACCATATATTTTTCGCTCCTTGATGAGAATTATGAAAAATGGAATTTATAGACCTCTTCACACTGAATGTAGGGCAGACACCTAAAGTAGTTCTACAAATATCATGCATGTCTGCTTTTTTAAAGTCACCTATTTTGTGCATCCCAACATAGGGGCATCTTGGCATGACAATACCAGCCATAAGTTGTGAGGCTGAAATAAAGCTTTCTAAACCAACGTTAATTTAAAACTCATTTGTTCTACAATACTAGAAGATAGATTAATTTATCTTTTTATTTCATTTAATTAAAACATAGAAATTATCACATAAAGAAAAACATACAGGTACGATGGGCAGTTAATTATTATAATTAATTAGCAACATTAATAATTCTTGAATTTTGTGATCTTTGTCAGTTTTTAAAAATACAGTATTATTGTGCTTTTTTATCATCTTTAATTAAATTTTACTTGTAATTTTTTTTCTTAAGCAGGGTTCAAAAAATTGTATTAAACTTTGGGTCTCACAGAATCTGTATATTTTACTATATATACATTTTATTTTGATATAAAATACTAAGTTGGTATTTCTTTTATTCCTTTAAAGACAATGTTTGCTTCTGCTTCATGGCTCATTGCAAAATGCAGTCCTTCTGAGAAGTTCATTTTTTCCTTCCCCTGCTCTGTCTTACCAGGACTGAAATATTCTCTTCCATTTCCCTTACTTAATGGAAAATGAAGATGCAAGGAAAAAATCCCATTTCCTCTGTGAAACCTGCTGCCCTAAAGTCACAAACATAATTTATGGATTCTAACCATGCTTGCATTCCTTGCCATGCCAATAAAGTTTATTGAAATTGGAAATGGAATTATAAAGCTTAAACCAAAAGAACCAGTTCAGAGGTCGGAAAAATATATATATGTATAATATATCCAAATAAGAATGTTGTTTTAACTTGGCCAAACTGTAATGCAAGTTATCAAAAGCCGGATTCTTTTATTTTTTTTAATCCAATCTAATCATGTTAAGGTTGAGGAAATTTTTCATTTTTATTTAATATTTTATGACCTAAAACTTGTCATTTCATATGAGAAAGGAATTCCAAGAAAAAAAAAAAAACCTTTTGCCTAGTGGATCA
This sequence comes from Aepyceros melampus, assembly GCA_006408695.1. Lineage (NCBI taxonomy): Eukaryota > Metazoa > Chordata > Mammalia > Artiodactyla > Bovidae > Aepyceros > Aepyceros melampus. Next base: position 311,818 of record SJXQ01010309.1, on the reverse strand, counting down.
GAGTTCTAGGGCTTTAAGATTTAGAGAGAATGTGACCAAAAATATCTATGATAAAGCTAAAATTACTAGTCAAGGTGAACATTATAAAAATGTAAGTAAAAATGAATTTTAAAGTGATATGAGTACATTGAATTGGTTGAAACATAAAGTCCCACAGAGAAGTATTTGTGGATTGCTGCAGGAAATCTACATTAAAGCACATTATTTCATGCAGAGAGAATCTTACTGAAATTATAAAGTACTCCTATGGCAAAAAGGAAAGAACAACCCACTGCTTTATAGCAGCAGTCAGAGTAACAGACACATCTCAAAATAAATCCCTCACACTTTCAGAGAAATAACTCCTGCTAATCAAATGTCTCAAAACATCTGGGCACTACTTGAAGTTTCCTGAACATTCTGGACAAAGAGACAGAAATGTAGGTTGCAAGAGGGCATAATAATATTTCAGAGATGTTGTTTTTGAAGCATGTCTAATTTCCTTCAATCTAAAATGCCCCAGTCTAATAGAGAGATACAAGGATGACAGGCATTGAGAGCCCCAGAGTGCAGATTAGGGAATATTTGAAGCTAAAAACAAGTAGTAGCCTGGATGTGTGGGGATAATAGCACAAATTAAGCACTTGAGCTCCTGATTCAATTTCTGACACTCTGTGTAGCTCCGAAGTGATTCAATAGGCTTGTTGCCAGAAACTTTGGGGGAGAACTTGTATGCTTTAATGTTTTAGTGGGAAAATTTAATTGAGAATTCTACTAAGCTCCTAGCATCAGGAAAATATTTACATGACTGTAGATTAAACCTTTTTCAGACTGAGGACAAAAGGAAGTACTGCTGCTGTTGCTGCTAAGTCACTTCAGTCGTGTCCAACTCTGTGCGACCCCATAGATGGCAGCCCACCAGGCTCCCCCATCCCTGGGATTCTCCAGGCAAGAACACTTGAGTGGGTTGCCATTTCCTTCTCCAATGCATGAAAGTGAAAAGTGAAAGCGAAAAGTAAAATTGAAGTCGCTCAGTCATGTCCAACCCTCAGTGACACCATGGACTGCAGCCTTCTAGGCTCCTCCATCCATGGGATCTTCCAGGCAAGAGTACTGGAGTGGGGTGCCATTGTCTTCTCCGAAAGGAAGTACTAGTCTGATACTAAGAAAAGGCTACCAATCCAGAGACAGAAAAATTGGTAACACTGTGACTTGGCAAAATCTCTTTATCTATAAAATATACAATAGTATATGTATGAGGGTGTTATGATGAAGGTTAAATAATACTAACATATGTGACATGACATGGGGCCTGCAACAGAATGGTTTTCTTGTTGTTTAAAAGTTATCCTTTTCTTCTTTCATCTAGTCTCAACTAGGCTTAACTGATCATGCCTAATACTAAGCTATTTCTACTATATTTTGAAATTAATAACAATAGTTTTTATATGGGTCAACATTCTGGAATTTAAGGGAGAAGGTGTTAACAAAATGAAAGACTTACTCATTAGCTGATTTATACAGTAACTGTAGAGTTTAGGAGTAGGAATGGGCACATGGCATTTAATAGTATCAACTTTATAAGTACTCAGACTACTTTGTGCACCCAATTTCTTTTCAACTTATCAAAGTCCAATTTAATTTGAATAAAAATCAAGTTTCTAAAAAGCAATATTGCATACAAAAACCATGCTGAAATTAATTGCATATTTTAATTTAAGCAGGAAACTTGTGCTAACAATTTCTACTATCACACATGAAATATCTAATACATTACTCACCAGAATGAAATATATTTTCTCCTTCCCTCCTTTCCTTCCTTTCTTCTCTTATTTCTTTCTTGCTTTCTTGTTTTCTCTCATTAAAAAAGCAGAAGTCAGTTGGCTCTCAGTCTCAAAGTCCTACATTTTATATGTGAAAGACATGACTGTGATAGTCTTATCTATAAGGTTGTTCTACACAGACTTAATGATAGTATCATAATGAAGTTCCAATGTAATAGGAACATAATTTGCTATCTTTAATATAAAAGTACATCTTAAGTATGCTATCTTAAATACGTATATTGTCATTTTTACGGTTCTGCCTACCACACCGTCATTCATAATCCTTGAGTTTTTTCCTCTAAAAATGACATTGATTACATGATCCATAGCTACATTTCACAGAAAATGCACAGCTATTTTGTTAAAATTCCAGAAAAATTAATTGAAATACAGTAATTGAAATCTACCAGCCATATATCTATCTTATCAGTGCTTTGAAGTTTAATGGGAGTCTGTTAAAATGTGTGCATATGCTTTATTTTTCATATTGAAGGCTCTCTTCTCCTGTTTAATGCCACCGTTTTCTTTTCTTCTTCTCACATACTGGAATTACAGGTCCATCATGCTTTCCCTGCAAATCTGAAATCCAAAGTAATCTGAATACCAGAAGATGCTTTGAAACTCACATGATGGCAGAACTTAGCTGAACATGAGGTTATTTATGATCTCTATTTTACACACTTATGGATGTTAACACATTTCCCTGCAACAATATTTGCAGCATTTGATTACAGTTCTTCTACAGACGACCTATAGAAGTATGTGATATATGGTGTGTGTATGACATCACTGTTTTAAAATCCTGAAACTTCTTAACTTTGAGACATAGCTTGCTCCATGAATTTCAGGAAAGACATTGTAGATGTGAATTTCCTTTAGAATTGTTCTTGTTATGTTGACTCTCAACTTTTCTCCCTTATTTTTATTTTGTAAAAATTCAATAAACTTGGATTAAACTAAAGGTCAGCTATGTTTAAAAATTGATCAGGGTTAATAATTCAGAGCATCTTTTGTGAGCTATTAAAAGTTGAATTGAAATGATTTCTATTAGAAAACAGGAGAGAACACTAGATGTTATCGGGGTATCCATTTGAAAACCAACAAACAAAAAGATATTCCTTATCATGATGGGAGATAGAATGCTAAATTCTGGGTAAAATTATCTAAATGTAGAAATTTCATTTTATCAACACATCTCAAAAAGTGATGCCTGGCACTGTATACTAACTGTTAAGTTTCCCATGATTATCTGCTATAATGCAACTATTTTCAAAGTTTTTGATAGATGGCCCTTGGTGCTCTGCCACCTTGCTCTGTGAATCATGTAATTGTTTACTGTACTGGTCCATTTCACTTCTGCTTAGTACCATATCTCATATATACCCAGAATATTTATATTTCCTTTTTTGATGATGAAAGAAAACATTTTATGTTTTCTATATATGGGAATTCTGAAGTCAAGTTATTAATGCAAAAAGATAGGCATTTTTGCCTATGTTAGGTCTTTCTCTTCCTTTCTTCCTTCTTTCCTTTTCTCTGTCCCTTATTCCTTTCTTCCTTTTTCCCTTCTTTCCTCTTATTTGCCCTTTCTTCCCCCAAATGAATATTATCTTTAAGAAATCTGATGCAGCATAGAGCCCTTCTCTTGAAATACAAAGCTATCTAGAATGATGAATCCTTTCCAGATAATTTTCCATTTATTTTGCCGAAATCCATCAGAGGAATCACTAGCTATGACAGCTATAACCTTGAGAAATGTATTTCTTTCTTTTTAATTAATTTTTATTTTTTAGTTTGTTTTGCTTTACAATACTGTATTTGTTTTGCTATAAATTGACATGAATCAGCCACGAGTGTACATGAACTCCCAATCCTGACCCCCACCTCCCCCCTCCCGCTCCACCCCATCTCTCTGGATTATCCCCATGCATCAGTCCCAAGCATCCTGCATCATGAATCGAACCTAGACCGGTGATTCGTTTCACTTATGATATCATACATGTTACACTGCCACTCTCCCAAATCATCCCACCCTCTCCCTCTCCCACAGAGTCCAAAAGGCTGTTCTATACATCTGTGTCTCTTTTGCTGTCTCGCCTACAGGGTTATCATTACCATCTTTATAAATGCCATATATATGTGTAAGTATACCGTATTGGTATTTTTCTTTCTGTGTTACTTCACTCTGTATAATCGGCTCCAGCTTCATCCACCGCATTAGAACTGATTCAAATGTATTCTTTTAAATGGCTGAGTAATACTCCATTGTGTATATGTACCACAGCTTTCTTATCCATTCATCTGCTGATGGACATCTAGGTTGCTTGATGTCCTGGCTATTATAAACAGTGCTGCAATGAACATTGGGGTACACGTGTCTCTTTCAATTCTGGTTTCCTCGGTGTGTATGCCCAGCAGTGGGATCACTGGGTCATAAGGCAGTTCTATTTGCAATTTTTAAAGGAATCTCCACACTGTTCTCCATAGTGGCTGTACTAATTTGCATTCCCACCAACAGTGTAAGAGGGTTCCCTTTTCTCCACACCCTCTCCAGCATTTATTGCTTGTTGACTTTTGGATCACAGCCATTCTGACTGGTGTGAAATGGTACCTCATTGTGGTTTTGATTTGCATTTCTCTGATAATGAGTGGTGTTGAGCATCTTTTCATGTGTTTGTTAGCCATTCGTATGTCTTCTTTCGAGAAATGTCTATTTAGTTCTTTGGCTCATTTTTTGATTGGGTCGTTTATTTTTCTGGAGTTGAGCTGCATAAGCTGCTTGTATATTTTTGAGATTAGTTGTTTGTCAGTTGCTTCATTTGTTATTATTTTCTTCCATTCTGAAGGCTGTCTTTTCACCTTGCTTATAGTTTCCTCTGTTGTGCAGAAGCTTTTAATTTTAATTAGATCCCATTTGTTTATTTTTGCTTTTATTTCCAGTATTCTGGGAGGTGGATCATAGAGGATCCTGCTGTGATTTATGTCAGAGAGTGTTTTGCCTATATTCTCCTCTAGGGGTCTTATAGTTTCTTGTCTTATGTTTAGATCTTTAATCCATTTTGAGTTTATTTTTGTGTATGGTGTTAGAAAGTGATCTAGTATATTTCTTAAATAATAAGACTTGGAAGTTGAAATTACTCCTTGATTCCAGGGCTGCAGAATTAGATGTGTTAGCAAGCATGACTACAACATGAATCTCCTTGTTCGTCTCCATCAGAGATCTTGGGTTCAGTTCAGTTCAGTTCAGTTCAGTCGCTCAGTCATGTCCAACTCTTTGCGACCCCATGAATAGCAGCACACCAGGCCTCCCTGTCCATCACCATCTCCCGGAGTTCACTCAGACTTAACGCCCATCAAGTCCGTGATGCCATCCAGCCATCTCATCCTCAGTCGTCCCCTTCTCCTCTTGCCCCCAATCCCTCCCAGCATCAGAGTCTTTTCCAATGAGTCAACTCTTCCCATGAGGTGGCCAAAGTAGTGGAGCTTCAGCTTTAGCATCATTCCTTCCAAAGAAATCCCAAGTGCAATGTCAATGAGCAGTAATATTTTGAAAGAAATCTTTATTTCTGAGCAGTAGGTTTCAACAGTGAGCTTAAGATATTCAGTGAATCATGTTGTCAACAGAACTACTGTCATCTAGGCTTTGATGTTCCAGTTATAGAGCACAGGCAGATTAGATTAAACATAATCCATAAGGGCTCCGGGATTTTTGAAACTGTAAAGAGCATTGGATTCAACTTAAAAGTTAACAACTACATCACTCCCCCAACAAGAACATCAACCTGTCTTTTGAAGCTTTGAAGCCAGACATTGACTTCTCCTCTCTAGCTATAGAAGTCCTAGCTGGCATTTTTTTTCCCAATAGAAGGCTATTTAATATACACTGAAAATCTGTTCTTTAGTATAGCCACCTTTATTATCTTAGGTAGACTCTCTGAATAACTTGCTGTAGTTTCTGCATTAGTACCTGCTGATTGACCTGGCACTTTTATGGAGATGTCTCCTTTCCTTAAACCTCATGAATCAACCTGTGCAAGCTTTGAACTTTTCTTCCACAGCTTCCTCCCTCTCCTAGTCTTCACAGCATCGAAAAGAGTCAGGAACTTGTTCTGGATGACGTTTTGGTTTAAGGTAATGTTGTGGCTGGTGAGATAAGGCTGCTTCACTTTCTGATCATTTGTGTGTTCACTGGAGTAGCACTTCTCATTTACTTCAAGACCTTTTTCTTTGCATTCACAACTTGGCTAATTGCTTGGCACAAAATGCCTACCTTGTTCAGCCTATCTTGGCTTTAACATGCCTTCCTCACTAAGCTTAATCATTTTTAGCTTAAGGTTTAAAATGACAGACATATGATTCTTCCTTTCACTTGAACATTTAAGAGGCCATTTTGGGGTCATGAAAGCTTTAATTTCACTGTTGTTTGTCTTAGGCAATAGGGAGACCCAGGGAGAGAGAGAGTGATGAGGGGACAGCTGGTTCTGGAAGCAGTCAGGACAGACACATTTATCAGTTGTTTGCTGTTCACTAGTGGCAAAGAGGAGAAGGCAATGGCACCCCACTCCAATACTCTTGCCTGGAAAATCCCATGGATGGAGGAGCCTGGTAGGCTGCAGTCCATGGGATCATGAAGAGTCAGACACAACTGAGCGACTTCACTGTCACTTTTCACTTTCATGCATTGGAGAAGGAAATGGCAGCCCACTCCAATGTTCTTGCCTGGAGAATCCCAGGGATGGGGGAGCTGGTGGGCTGCTGTCTATGGGGTCGCACAGAGTTGGACATGACTGAAGTAACTTAGCAGCAGTAGCAGTGGCAAAGAACCCGCTTGTTAAGGCAGGAAACATATGAAATGTGGATTCAATCTCTCTCTAGGTTGAAAAGATCCCCTAGAGAAGGAAATGGCAACCCATTCCAGTATTCTTGCCTGGAAAATCCCATGGACAGAGGAGCCTGGTGGGCTACAGTCCATGGGGTTGCTAAGAGTCGGACACGACTAAAGTGACTTAGCACAAGCACACACGGTGCAGTTGGTGGTACCCCAGAAACAATTACAATAATAACATCAAAGATCCCTGTTACCATAACAAATATAATAATAATGAAAAAGTTTGAAATATTGTGAGAATTATGCACAGAGAAGTGAGTAAATGAGTGTTGGGAAAAGGATGCCTATGAACTTGCTTTGACACTGGATTGCCACAAACATGCAATTTGTTAAAAAACAATAAAGAAAAAAACATTTCACTATCTATGAGGCACAATAATGCAGAGTGCAATAAAATGAGCTATGCCTATATTCAGCATTTAGTCTTTCATTTAATCTATTTCTTTTGTGAGTACAATGCCTCAGTATTCCTAATTAAACCTCAGGCCCTCTGCTGGAGTGGGGAAGCTGATCTGAGGATCCATGGATCTAGGGCACACCTCTGCCTGAATCAGTCCTGAGAGCTTCTGTCCTAAGACTTTCTGGGATTCTGAGGGAGTGAATCTGCTAGCTAATCTTCAAAATTCTCCTTTGCAGGCCTAGATTTCACCTTCATTTAGCTCTGCCAATTTGATTATTCTCACCTGCTTTTTATTTTCAAAAAATGTGTCCCCATCTTTGACTTGCTATTGTCTTCTTTCTAATTCTCTTTGTCCTTGCAGGTTAATTCGTTTATTAGCATTACAATTCCATGACTTCCATTCCTTTCATTTCTAGAGGGAGTGGAAATAAACACAAGAGTTCAATCTATGGTGCTTTAGTGAAATTTGTTTCCTAAATTACTGCAAGAAATATGATTCAATTTTAAAGTTAAAAATGTTACTTTAAAATGAACGTTGATTTGACAGATGAGGCCACTTCCATATTTCTATATGATTTTTTCATTAAGTATGAATCACACAGAGTCAGTTTCATAATGTTTGCATCCCATATATTAGACACAGCCCTATCAAGTATATTTTTATAGTTCTATTTTCATTTTTAGATTGAGATTTGAGACTCAATTTGCTGAACAATTTTTGATTGATATAGTACCACAGCACGTAGGATGGGGTTTACACACTGAAGAACTGTCAGCACACTATAAAGGAAATCTTCAGGGCTAGATTCAGGGAATTTTGTCTAACGAGAATTTTTTTTTAATTTTATTTTTATTATTTATTTATTGGTTGCACTAGGTCTTTGTTGCTGTGTGCGGGCTTTCTCTAGTTGCGGGGAGTGAGAACTTCTCTCTAGTTGCAGTGCACAGGCTTCTTATTGTGGTGTGGCTTCTGTTTGTTGCAGAGCACAGGTTCTAGGCACACAGACTTCAGTAGCTGTGGCTAATGGGCTTTAGATGTCTGTTGAGTTGCACGTGGAATCTCCCCTGACCAGGGTTCGAACCAGTGTCCCCTGCACGGGCGGGTGGATTCTTATCCACTGTGCCACCAAGGAAGCCCAATATCTTGTTGAAAGTCCAAATTGTGGTAAATTTATGAAAGAAACAGTTTATTAACAAAGTTTCGAATATCAGAATGGCAGATAATTGATAGCAGTTTCAGAAAGCATGTGAATTGAAATAAAAAATAGGAATGAAACCTTCCTTGACTTATATAGACTATTGATTTGTTGGCTTGGGTTGATTTTCACAGCTGTTTCCTACAAAATTTGAAAATAGCAGTTAAGTTTAACTAGTGTCATCTGATGTGTAAATACCTACCTTATATGTGTATTTATCAGTTTATAACTCTTTATGGACCATAATACAGTACTCTCAGAGGAGAGCTTTATCTTTTCTGTTCTATAATTGTTTTTATTTCCATAAAAGAAAAACGCACAAATAACAGATAGAATGAAAGCATGCAATCTATGTTATGTCAGTAAATCCTTTATGTCTATTACAACCCCACCTAACCTTGCAGTTCCCCTGACAGAATACGTAGGAAGGCCTTTCTCCAGCTGCTGTTTTTGCTGATGAGATACCAAATGTCTTTACAGATACATCTCAGAAAGAAAGAGAGAGGGATGGGAATGCAATAGGAGAACTCTGCTCTTAAAAGAAGTTGTTCAAAAAGGTGACTGATATTTACTAGATCACCACACAAGAATGATTTCAAATTATATTCATTAACAATAAAACAGAATTTGACCTGATTTTTAAGTATGGATCATATCTAATAAATAATGCCTGAAATGGCCATCAGCTGCTACTCAGGACCATGGAGCTTCGTCTTATTCTGATTTTTTCTCATTAAAAAAATTTCAATTTTTAAACTTCGAACATTAAGAAAATTTATTTGGAATCCAATTTATTTTCATACATCAATACTCATGAGCTACACTCTGAAGATTTGTTACACCACAATGAATAGAGAAGCAATCAATATGTAAATATTACTTATTTTCAGGCATAACTTTATTGTAGGTAAGTACTATGACAAAGGAGTAGCAGCAATGTTGTAAATATAAATTCTGTAGTCTAAATTTTCCATAATTCCCTTTCCTGTTTTCAGCAATCACAAAATAGTGAAATATTCAAATAATTTCCATAATTTCTGTATCTCACACTACGCTCCATTCAAAGAATTTGTTCATTATATATAGAGGTTGTTGGTCTGGATGACTATTCATGTTTGTGAACATACTATTGGCATTAATGGCCTTAACAATGATCAGTCTGATATTAAAATTTTCTAATTTCAAGCTTGGGATTTCAGAAATACTGATTGTTTGGTTATTATTATATTCTCTAGGAGTATACAGCCATGATGTAACCTGTTATTAATACTATTTTCCAGTAAATAGAAATTTCAGAAGGTCAACAAAGAAGGAAAACAAAATAACAAACTTTTCTTTCTCTCTCTTATCCCTGTCTTTCCTCCCCCTCCCTTCCATCCTCCTTCCTCTTTTTATTTTTTTCTTTTATAATAGTAAACATAGCAAATTGAGTTCACAGTTTTTGAGATTGGACAATGCTTCTTATTCATCACTTTTTAAGCTACATTATACATCTGTTCTTTAAAGCATCAAATTGTTACAAAAGTGTGTAGGGAAAATAAAACTGCCTTTGAGGTGGGTGATACATTTTTTTGTGTTCTTAAATATAGGTGTAAATTGAAATGGAATAAAACAAGCAAGAGCAAACAGGGTAAGAATTAAAAGCACTTTATCTTTGTTATTTCATTTCCTTTAATACAGAGTGCAAGCAATACTTTACAACAGGGTTAATACACTCTCTTCAAACATGCTATTATTCTTTCACAAGAACACAATAACTTTATTAGTTATGCTGTCTGCAATCTTTCCAAAGTGACAAGAATGTGTGGGTATGTTAATCACAGACAATTCCTGGTGCCCTCTGTTGGAATATTTTCAGTGTACACCAACAATAGCAGCAAGAACCATACAGCTGCGGGTAATTTTAATGGTGGAAGTTCTAATTTTAATTAGTATAATTAACTGTAACAAACAAAAAATAGAGGTTCACTCTTTCTGCTCAGTAGTTACTGAATATTCAGATCTTACATCTGCTCTCCATTCAAGTGAAGCCTGAGTCACATTACTTTGTTTTAAAGTAGTCCTAGTTTATTTTGTCAGAGAAGGAGATGGCACCCTACTCCAGTACTCTCGCCTGGAAAATCCCATGGACAGAGGAGCCTGGTGGGCTGCAGCCCACGGGGTAGCAAAGAGTCGGACGTGACTGAACAACTTCCCTTTCACTTTTCACTTTCATGCATTGGAGAAGGAAATGGCAACCCACTCCAGTGTCCTTGCCTAGAGAATCCCAGGAATGGGGGAGCCTGGTGGGCTGCCGTCTATGGGGTTGCACAGAGTTGGACACGACTGAAGTGACTTAGCAGCAGCAGAGCAGTTTATTTTGTATGAAGACAGTTTCTCAGTTTACTCCTGTATATTTTAGCACAGTTTGATTTATTTTTAAAGGGATTTTGTGTTTCTAGAGAATGTATTAAAAATGAAAGTAAAAATATTACTTGACCAACATATAAAATATTCAATAACATGTCATTACCAAAACTTTCATTTCAACCTGTTCTCACAGATGAGAACAGAAAATCCTTTCTCACTGGCAATTTTCTTAAGACCCATACTGCCAATTTAACTAACGGTAAATAGCATTTTATGTGTAGAAATTAAAATCAAATAAAGTGAATTAAACATCTCCAGTATATATAGCATCATATTAGATAATTCATCAATGTGATTTCACATGGGGAAACATAAGGAAAGGCATCTGGTATGCAGTACATTGTGTCAACAAAGAACATGTGTGGAAGTCTTAACCCTTACTTGGAAATAGGATCTTTGCATAAGTAATCAAGCTAAGATGAGGTGATCTGGGATTTAAGTGGACCGTAATCCAATGCCTGGGTTCCTTACAAGAGGAGAAAAAGAGACACAGAAGCACACACAGAAAGAATGCCATGTGAACACAGGCAGAGATTAGAGCTATTCTGCCACAAGCCAAGGAACCCAAGGACTGCCAGCTACCGCCAGGCAAGCATTCAGAAAGTGTATGGCTTTGCTGACATCTTGATTTCAGACTTTATGTCTTCAGAACTGTGAGACAACACATTTTTACTGTCTTGAGTCACAGAGTTTATGGCATGTTCTTACAGCAGCCCTGGGAAACTAACACAATATCCTCCAGACAAGTGAGATAACTCCTAATCAAGGAGATTCTACTATTTATTAGGGCCCTTCAAACCTTAATCATACCACATGATTTGGCTGGAAGTTCAGGCATTGCCAAAGGACAGTTTGCAGGAAAGATGACAAATCATAAACTGCTTTTGTAAACAATTGCAAGAGGGCAATACCTACATCTAACTGATGAAGTCAATAAGCTATACTGCACTAATAGAACACATCTGGTGCTCTTCAAACACTGACATTCTAAAAAGGAAAAGATAGTGTGTGCACCATCACTTTATCAACTACTTAACATAGCTTATTTTCTCTTTTAAACATATTTTTTGAGTGACTATCAAAGAGAAAAATTATCAAATAAAAACAGACCAATAAGTGAAAATTTCAAATAATTTTAAAACTGGAAGTCTTTACGCCAGCCCAGTCAGCTTACTATCTGTTGGCCTCTTTCCCTAGTCCTTTCTTTCTGTATTTTGGGCCTGGCTTATTATGATCTAGTATCAACTTTCAATATTACTTGCAATACTGTTGCTGCTGCTGCTAAGTTGCTTCACTCATGTCTGACTCTGCGCGACTCCATAGACAGTAGCCCACCAGGCTCCCTCATCCCTGGGATTCTCCAGGCAAGAATACTGGAGTGGGTAGCCATTTCCTCCTCCATTGCATCAAAGTGAAAAGTGAAAGTGTAGTCGCTCAGTCGTGTCTAACTCGTAGCAACCCCATGGACTGCAGCCCACCAGGCTCCTCCATCCATGGGATTTTCCAGGCAAGAGTACTAGAGAGGGGTGCCATTGCCTTCTCCAACTTGCAAATATTAGGAATCCCCTAATACTGAGAAAACAAAACAGATGATCCAGAGAAGATAATTACTAGATTGAGAGAACAGAAGAAAATATAGAAACAGAACTTTAACAGATGGACTGAACACAAGATCACTAAAAGATGGCACATTACATCAAGGAGAGGAAATAAATATTGAAAAGGAAGCAGGAGAAAGGAAGAATCAGAAACAGTGAACTGTAAAAACAAAAAAGCTTGAAACAATATTAGAGACAGAAAAAAATAGTAGTTAGAGCATTCTTTGGCATTGCCTTTCTTTGGGATTGGAATGAAAACTGACCTTTTCCAGTCCTGTGGCCACTGCTGAGTTTTCCAAATTTGCTGGCCTATTGAGTGCAACACTTTCACAGCATTATCTTTTAGGATTTGAAATAGCTCAGTTGGAATTTCATCACTCCCATTGCTTTGTAATAGTGATACTTCCTAAAGCCCACTTGACTTCGCACTCAAGTGGATGTCTGGCTCTAGCTGGGTTATCACAGCATCATGGTTATCTGGGTCATGAAGATCATTTTTGTAAAGTGTTTCTATGTATTCTTGCCACCTCTTCTTAATATCTTCAGCTTCTGTTCGGTCCATACCATTTCTGTCCTTTTTGTGCCCATCTTTGCATGAAATGTTCCCTGTTATCTCTAATTTTCTTGAAGAGATTTCTAGTCTTTCCCATTTTGTTGTTTTCCTCTATTTCTTTGCATTGATCACTGAGGAAGGCTTTCTTATCTCTCCTTACTATTCTTTGGAACTCTACATTCAGATGGATATATCTTTCAGACAACTGTTTTGCCTTTTTGCATTTCTTTTTCTTGGGGATGGTTTTGATCACTGCCTCCTATACAATGTCATGAAACTCCATCTATAGTTCTTAATGCAATTTGTCTATCAGATCTAATCCCTTGAATTTATTTGTGACTTCCATTGTAAAATCATAAGGGATTTGATTTAGGCCTAACTTGAATGACCTAGTGGTTTTCCCTACTTTCTTCAATTTAAGCCTGAATTTGGCACTCAGGAGTTCATGATCTGAGCCACAGTTAGCTCCTGGTCTTGTTTTTGCTGACTGTGTAGAGCTTGTCCATCTTCGACTACAAAGAATATAATCAATCTGATTCAATATTGACCACTTGCTGATGTCCATGTGTAGAGTCATCTCTTGTGTTGTTAGAAGAGGGTGTTTGCTATGACCAGTGTGTTCTCTTTGCCTTTGCCCTGCTTCGTTTTGTACTCTAAGGCCGAACTTGCCTGTTACTCCAGGTGTCTCCTGACTTCCTACTTTTGCATTCCAGTCCCCTGTGATGAAAAGGACTTCTTTTTTGGTGTTAGTTCTAGAAGGTCTTGTAGGTCTTCATAGAACTGTTCAGCTTCAGCTTCTTCAGCATTAGTGTTGGGGCATAGACTTGGATTACTGTGATACTGAATGGTTTTCCTGGAAATGAACAGAGATCATTCTGTCATTTTTGAGACTGCACCCAAGTACTGCATTTCAGTCTCTTTTGTTGACCATGGTGGCTACTCCATTTCTTCTAAGGGATTCTTGCCCACAGTAGTAGATATAATGGTCATCTGAATTAAATTTGCCCTTTCTGGTCCATTTTAGCTCACTGATTCCTAAAATGTTGATGTTCACTCTTGCCATCTCCTTTTTGACCACTTTTAATTTGCCTTGATTCATGGACCTAACATTCCAGGTTCCTATGCAATATTGTTCTTATAGCATCAGACTTTCACCACCAGTCACATCCACAACTGGGAATTGTTTTTGCTTTGGCTCAACCCCTTTATTCTTTCTGGAGTTATTTCTGTACTCTTTTACAGTAGCATAATGGGCACCTAGTGACTTGGGGAGTTCATCTTTCAGTATCATATCTTTTTGCTTTTTTGTACTGTTTATGGGGTTCTCTGTTGCCATAGTGTTCAAGGCAAGAATACTGAAGTAGTTTGCCGTTCCTCCTCCAGTGTACCATGTTTTGTCAGAACTCTCCACCATGACCCATCTGTCTTAGGTGGCCCTACATGGCATGGCTCATAGTTTCATTGAGCTAGACAAAGCTGTGATCCATGTAGTCAGTTTGATTAAATTTCTGTAATTGTGATTTTCATTCTGTGAAACTGGTAGGTTCACTGTATTCTTTTCTTTTCAGTTCAGTTCAGTTCAGTCGCTCAGCTGTGTCCAACTCTTTGCGACCCCATGAATCGCAGCATGCCAGGCCTCCCTGTCCATCACCATCTCCCGGAGTTCACTCAGACTCATGTCCATCGAGTCAGTAATGCCATCCAGCCATCTCATCCTCGGTCGTCCCCTTCACCTCCTGCCCCTAATCCCTCCCAGCATCAGAGTCTTTTCCAATGAGTCAACTCTTCGCATGAGGTGGCAAAAGTACTGAGCTTCAGTTTTAGCATCATTCCTTCCAAAGAAATCCCAGGGCCGATCTCCTTCAGAATGGACTGGTGGATCTCCTTGCAGTCCAAGGGACTCTCAACAGTCTTCTCCAACACCACAGTTTAAAAGCATCAATTCTTTGTCACTCAGCCTTCTTCACAGTCCAACTCTCACATCCATACATGACCACTGGAAAGACCATAGCCTTGACTAGACAGACCTCAGTCGGCAAAGTAATGTCTCTGCTTTTGAATATACTATCTAGGTTGCTCATAACTTTTCTTCCAGGGAGTAAGCATCTTTTAATTTCATGGCTGCAGTCACCATCTGAAGTGATTTTGTAGTCCCCAAAAATAAAGTCTGACACTGTTTCCACTGTTTCCCCATCTATTTGCCATGAAGTGATGGGACCAGATGCCATGATCTTTGTTTTCTGAATGTTGAGCTTTAAGCCAACTTTTTCGCTTTCCTCTTTCACTTTCATCAAGAGGCTTTTGAGTTCCTCTTCACTTTCTGCCATAAGGGTGGTGTCATCTACATATCTGAGGTTATTGATATTTCTCCCGGCAATCTTGATTCCAGCTTGTCTTTCTTCCAGTCCGCGTTTCTCATTATGTACTCTGCATATAAGTTAAATAAGCAGGGTGACAATATACAGCCTTGACGTACTCCTTTTCCTGTTTGGAACCAGTCTGTTGTTCCATGACCAGTTCTAACTGTTGCTTCCTGACCTGCATACAGATTTCTCAAGAGGCAGGTCAGGTGGTCTGGTATTCCCATCTCTTTCAGAATTTTCCACAGTTTACTGTGATCCACACAGTCAAAGGCTTTGGCACAGTCAATAAAGCAGAAATAGATGTTTTTCTGGAACTCTCTTGCTTTTTCCATGATCCAGTGGATGTTGGCAATTTGATCTCTGGTTCCTCTGCCTTTTCTAAAACCAGCTTGAACATCTGGAGGTTCACTGTTCACATATTGCTGAAGCCTGGCTTGGAGAATTTTGAGCATTATTTTACTAGCGTGTGAGATGAGTGCCATTGTGCAGTAGTTTGAGCATTCTTTGGCATTGTTTTTCTTTGGGATTGGAATGAAAACTGACCTTTTTCAGTCCTGTGGCCACTGCTGAGTTTTCCAGATTTGCTGGCCGATTGAGTGCAGCACTTTCACAGTATCATCTTTCAGGATTTGAAACAGCTCCACTGGAATTCCATCACCTCCACTAGCTTTGTTCGTAGTGATGCTTTCTAAGGCCCACTTGACTTCACATTCCAGGATGTCTGGCTCCAATAGGAGCTTCTATGAAATTTAATTAGTGTTTATAAAATACTTTATTTTCACAAAATTGGATGTTAAATATTATCAGAGATCTGTGTATGCACTATGCTTGTGAGAGACAACATCTGCCAATAAAGAATACAACAGCTTTCTTCAGAGAGACTTCTCTGTTCAGATTGTATTCACGTTCAGTTAATCTTATGATGAGAATAAACTCATCTGCTGCTGTGAATAGATAAGAGACACAAAGCATGTAAAAAGACAACGGAGTGGAAGAAATATTTTACAATTTATCAAGATTTGCCATAAGTTATTAAGAAATACATATCATTGTAAGGCTACACTCTCCTATATGCTTTTCTGCTACCTATGCTTTTTTCTCCTTTATTCCAATTATATTCCTTTTACCCACCTTGACTGCTATCTTAGCCTTCAAAATCATTTAATTTTTAAAGCACTATTAACTTTGAAAATGTAGATTTTCACCATCCACATTAATCTGTACTACCACATTTCTCTTTTTAAGTCATTTTTTCCTTCTGTTTTCTAAAATCCTGCCCATTTTGTTAAAATTTTCCCCACTACTTATAATTCCATCAAGGCAAATGTGGGCATGAAGGACTATGAATATTAAGTTTAATTCAAATTTCTTTAATTTCCTTTAGACTTTGGCGATATAAAATATTTCTTTGGGAGGGCATGGCATATGTATATTTCTTTATAGAATACATGCCCCAAAAATGTGTATCTAAGGGCCTAGCGGAGACCAGCAGTCTTGACATCTCGGACTTCTCTCAGTCATTTTTTAAACAACCAGTGCTGTCTTCTTCTACTCGTCTAAAAGGATTTGTACAAGTGTTTTCTGTTTAAATGCAAAACACCTTAATCTATTATCGACTAACATTTTAATGGCAATTATCCATGCTTATCCAATGGCAGACCCTAGGGAAGAGAGATAAGGCCTTCAGAAGGCAAAGAACATTGGAGGTTAATTAGATGGACTGAAAAGGAAGATTAACACGTGAGGAACTGGGAACAAACTACCTTGTCATTTTGATGGTCTTGCTAACCACAGGTGCTCTGATTGTCTCAGTGTCCAAGACTTTGCCATAATTATTGAACATTCAACAGTTAGTTCTCACCTGTTTCTGTAATTTAGCTTCTCTATGTTAGATTTGAGAGCACAGGTAGGTTGCCCTCTTCAATATCCTCGCAGGTATACTTTTTCTCTGACACCCTTGAAAGCTTTTTTTTTGTTCTGCAGTCAGATATAATAAACAAATTTGCTAATTGGAAACATGATATGAAACACTTATAAACACTTATGTTTTCCTTTTGTGTTTTATTGCAGTTTGACTTCTCTTATCTAAAAGATTTTTCTCCTTCTGAGTTCAGTTATTATTTCTGCAGCACAATCTCAGTTCGTTGTTTCACTTAATAACTTTAACATGGTGACTTTAATTTTACTAAAGTGACTTTGGTTACTTGTTTTCTTTGTACTGGTTTTTGTAGCTTTTTTCTTTCCTGCTCTTTCACCAACATCTCCCCAGTCCTGCTCCTACCCCAACCCAATCCCTGATAACTACAATTAAATTCTGTTTTTATGAGTTCAGTCTTTTCAGGTCACGCATTATATGTAACCGATCATACAATATTTTTCTTTGACTTACTTAGCATAATGCCTTCAAGATCCAAATGGTAGCATTCCTTCTTTCTCATGGCTGAATAATATTTCATTGTATATATTTACCACTTCTTTATCCATTCATCTGTTGATTGACACAGGTTGTTTCCATATCTTACAAATAATACCTTATGAGTAACGCGGCAAAATTTTTTGTGTTTAATTTTTTTTTCCTCTCCTCACTAACCCCCTCTTCTTTATATCTTTCTGTAAGGTGTTCAAAGTTATCTCAATCAATCAACGACCAAGCCATCCCTCATTCATGTTCTTCTCTCTTTTTTAAGCTCTCTATAATCTACCCTACTCTGCTTTTCTCTGTCCTGTACTTAGTCTTAACCATTTGCCCTCTATTTGTCAGAGGCTTCCTCTTCTTTGCACTGATGTCCATGACCTCCTCTCTAACTTTTCTTGCCTTTTGCTTTTTTTTTCTAATTTAGCTCCCACATTCCCATTGATTCTACTCTCTCATAAACTGCCACATTTGTTAAATTCACTTCTACATTAGCAAGGTATATCTTTTACATGTAAACCAGTGAAGTTGCTCAGTTGTGTCCAACTCTTTGCAACCCCATGGACTGTAGCCCACCAGGCTCCTCCATCCATGGAATTTTCCAGGCAAGAATACCGGAGTGGGTTGCCATTTCCTTCTCCAGGGGATCTTCCCGACCCAGGGATCGAACCCAGGTCTCCCACATTGCTGGCAGATGCTTTACCTTCTGAGTCACCAAGGAAGGAATACCCTTCAAATTCCTCTGCCCTACCTAATCTTTCCTTTAAATATGCATATTACTGATTTTGATAATTAATGCTATGTGATTAGGTATTTTTAAAATATGATCACTCCCAAAAGAACTGGTATAAATCCACAACCATAAAGTATAAAATTAGAAGAACAATTGAAAAATGGTTGTACATGTGCACCAAACCCTGCTCATTTGATTACAGCTAACATCAGAGAGACCCATGGTTGGAGCTGCAAATGACAGAATTTGGAGCAGCTTGATTACATGAATAAGACAAAGTCTTGCTTATTTATATAAATTCAACAAGTATTTGTTGAAGTTTTACTATATACCTGAGTATGCTATGACATGATATAGAAAAACATAGATGAGTTTGAGAAACTATGCATATTCTACAGAAATGAACAATTAAGTAGCTCTATCTTTGGACCTCTCATATTACTGTGCTTTCTTTGTGGTTAAAAAAAATTACTGGGAGTTCCCTGGTGGCTGAAGGGTTAGGGTTTGGGCTTTCACTGCCATAGCCTGGGGTTCAATTCCTGATCAGGGAACTGAGATCCTGCAAGTTGCACAGCATGGCCAAAAAAAAAAAAAAAAAAGAATGAACCACATAGAAAAAAAAAATTAAAAAAAGGAATTATTACCTAAATCAGGGATTATGTCTGGGCTACATTCTGAAGGAGATCAACCCTGGGATTTCTTTGGAAGGAATGATGCTAAAGCTGAAGCTCCAGTACTTTGGCCACCTCATGCGAAGAGTTGACTCATTGGAAAAGACCCTGATGCTGGGAGGGATTGGGGGCAGGAGGAGAAGGGGACAACCAAAGATGAGATGGCTGGATGGCATCACGGACTCAATGGAACATGAGTCTGAGTGATCTCTGGGAGTTGGTGATGGACAGGGAGGCCTGGAGTGCTGCGATTCATGGGGTCGCAGAGTCGGACACGACTGAGCGACTGAACTGAACTGAACAGAATTCTTGTTCTGGCTATATCACAGTATTCCACAGGACCTATTGACTATTTCTTAAAAATTTTCTCTCTATTTGGCTATTATTCCCTCATTATTACTTTAATTTGCTACTTTAATAAATAACTAATTATATTAGCCCCCTCTAACTGGTCTTCCTGCTTCTTTTGTTCTTCTCTCTGTCTCTGTCCCTGTCTGTTTCTCTTTATTTCCAAACATCCATCTGTGTACATATCTATTTATTATCTACTGTTTGCCATACTCTTGCCTAAACCCTGGTGTAGTCAAGGCACAAAGTGATGCCTCCTTTAAGGAACCGATAGCCTGGTCTACTTCACTACTGTTCAGTTAAACTTTGTATTTTCCTTTCTTAAAAAAAAGAAAGAAAGAAAAAAAAAAAAACCTTTACATATTCCAGTGACTTTTAGCATAAGGTTCAGATTTTTCAGGGCTTGTAGGACTCTTCACATTTTGGCACAATATATTATTATGACAAACCTAGACAGTGTATTAAAAAGCAGAGACATCAGTTTGCTGACAAAAATCCATAATAGTCAAAGATACGGTTTTTCCAGTAGTTGTGCATAGATAGAAGAGTTGGACCATAAAGAAGGCTGACTGCTAAAGAATTGACGCTTTCGAACTGTGGTGTTGGAGAAGACTCTTTAGAGTCCCTTGGACTGCAAGATCAAACCAGTCAGTCCTAAAGGAAATCAACCCTCAATATTCTTTGGATGGACTGATGCTGAAGCTGAAGTGCCAGGCCTTTGGCCACCTGGTGCAAAGAGCTGACTCACTGGAAAAGACCTTGATGCTAGGAAAGACTGAAGGCAAAAGAAGGGGGTGGCAGAGGGTGAGATGGTTAGATAGCATCCCTGCCTTGGTGGACATGAATGTGAGCACACTCTAGGAGATGCTGAAGGACAGAGGAGCCTGTTGTGCCATAGTTCTTGGGTTTGCAAAGAGCCAAACACAATGTAGTGACTGAACAACAACATAAATTATTATTTGGAAGGAAAAACAGGAGCCAGAGATGATTGATGTCCTGCAATGTGCAGGGAAGGTCTATATAACAAGGAATTATATAACAAGAATCTGGCATGATGTTCACATGCCCACAAGATGTCCAAAATTTCATCTGAACCCAGAGGCTAACTGTTTTTTCATTATGTACAAAGCTTTTATTTTATTTTTTGAAATGGTTTTAATATATACTGATTTTGATGCTAATTTCAGCCAAGATACTAAATTAGCCCAACTGCTAGAATCCTCTTTTACTTTCAACCTTCAGCAACCAGAACAGGAAAATAAAGAACACTGTGAGAGAAATCTGGGTTATCATCTCTCTGTTGTTCTTTCAGCAACTGGTATGTATGCATACTCGTGTTGGGATAGCATAGTTTTGATTTTGCTCCTCTGTCCCCCATTATCTTGGTGCAATTAACACCTGCTCCAAATCCCTGCTCAAAACTCTTGTCCGAATATCTCAAGGGTCAAATTTGAGCTATAAAACAAAACAGCTAATTCTTTGTAAGAATCTAAGAAAAAAAGTTGGAGACAATCTGTCTTCAGGCAATTGTGTCTCCACTCCATTCTCCAAGTTCTTATGAGAGTGGTACTCCATTTTTATCTGCACAATGAAATTATCCATGGAACTTTATGAAATACTAATGCCTAGGTCCCACCCCCAACAGCTTCAGATTTTATTGGTGTAGGGTGTGGCCCAGTGATTAAGTGGTTCTCTATACAGTTCAACACTAAAGAATTATAATACAAGGAATATCTCCTTCTAATGCTGATATTGCCAAGGGTGGTGAAAGGTAAAACATGGGTCTGAGATTTTTTGGAATAGCAGAGATTTTTCTGGTATTTGGAGCTCTTCAGCTTAGGAGTCATCAACCCCACCTCACATGTACTACCTGACTCATTGAGCTGGCTCACTGGGCAATACATTACCTGATAGCATGGATGAATGTAGAATGTAGGTCATCAGTTATTGCTTTAAGTCAGACAGCTCATCCACCAGAGCCATCTCCCTCCTATAGGGTGAGGAGGGATTTGAACCTTAGTTCCTTCAGGAATGAGAGGAGACAAGTCTCCTCTCAACTGCAGACTTGTCTCCAGTTTCCTCTAATAGAGCTGAGTTTTAGTCAGGCCGTTATGATGGCAATGCATTTCTGGTCTTGTTGAATTACCAATGCTTGTGATTCTCTTTTAATATAATGATTCCTGAATTGTTCATTGAGTTGTTGGTGAAGATCATTCCCTCTAAAGGGTACTTACAAGCTCTGTTTTTCCCATATTTCCTTCTTTTAGCCATGGGTTTGGCAGCATTAGAAGTCATGCAAGCTGTACAGCGTACCTGGACGAATTCAAAGGTTCGAATGAATGGGAAAACACGGCTGATGCAGTGGAGAGACATGTTTGACATTGCAGTAAAGTGGAGACGGTAACTGGCATTTAAATGAAAATAAACGAGAAGTCTAATCAATGTAATATAATGTTAAGTCTCCTCTAGTTAGCAGATTCTGAATCCCGTCTTATTAACTAATGTGTGTGCAGTCATGTCTGACTCTTTGTGACCCCCACAGACTGTAGCCTGCTAGATTCCTCTGTCCGTGGGATTTTCCAGGCAAGAATACTAGAGTGGGTTGCCATTTCCTCCTCCTTTATTAACTAATAATAGATCTTATAAGTTATGTTTCCTGCTGTTATTCAATTTTATGAGAAAAACACTGCTCTCTTGGTAAACCTGCACTGACTTTTTTTTTAATTATTATTTTTTTAATTAATTTTTATTTTTAGTCTGTTTTGCTTTACAATACTGTATTCATTTTGCTATACATTGACATGAATCAGCCACGAGTGTACATGAACTCCCAATCCCGACCCCCACCTCCCCCACTCCCGCCCCACACCATCTCTCTGGATTATCCCCGTGCATCAGTCCCAAACACATTTGTCAATATACATATACAAGAAGATAATAAATGGGTATTTTATAAGTACTAAAGAAAAATGATTTAAAGAGTTTTCAAATGTGCCAGCATAATAATAAAAAAATTTCATAGACACAGAAAGCCTCAAGAGAATTGCTATGCAATGACTCACAGAGACTACAGTTTTAAATAAAATAAAAGTAGAGAAAAATCCAAAAGTTGCTGCAAAAGATACATGAAATAAAGGTGACTGACTTGGTGAAGTTTGCTCTTATTGTAGCCATTTATTTAAGACCAAATAAAAAGAAGAAATACATCCACAATAATCCAGAATAAAAAATCTTGAAAAAAATTGTATGATGTAAACTGCTGTGAGGAAAGGAGCACATCAAGGCTACATATTGTCATCTTGCTTATTTAACTGATATGCAGGGTACATCATGTGAAATGCCAGGCTGGATGAAGCCCAAGCTGGAATCAAGATTGCTGGGAGAAACATCAATAACCTCAGATATGCAGATGACACCACCCTTATGGCAGAAAGTAAAGAGGAACTAAAGAGCCTCTTGATGAAATTGAAAGAGGAGAGTGAAAAAGTTGGCTTAAAGCTCAACATTCAGAAAATGAAGATCATGGCATCCGGTCCCATCACTTCATGGCAAATAGATGGGGAAACAGTGACTGATATGCAGGGTACATCATGTGAAATGCCAGGCTGGATGAAGCCCAAGCTGGAATCAAGATTGCTGGGAGAAACATCAATAACCTCAGATATGCAGATGACACCACCCTTATGGCAGAAAGTAAAGAGGAACTAAAGAGCCTCTTGATGAAATTGAAAGAGGAGAGTGAAAAAGTTGGCTTAAAGCTCAACATTCAGAAAATGAAGATCATGGCATCCGGTCCCATCACTTCATGGCAAATAGATGGGGAAACAGTGTAAACAGTGTCAGATTTTATTTTTGGGGGCTCCAAAATCACTGCAGATGGTGATTGCAGCCAAGAAATTAAAAGATGCTTACTCCTTGGAAGGCAAGTTATGACCAACCTAGACAGCATATTAAAAAGCAGATTTGGGAGAATGGCACTGAAACATGTATACTAACATGTAAGAAATGAACCGCCAGTCTATGTTTGATACAGGATACAGGATGCTTGGGGCTGGTGCATGGGGATGATCCAGAGAGATGATATGGGGTGGGAGGTGGGAGGGGGTTCAGGATTGGGAACTCATGTACACCCGTGGTGGATTCAAGTCAATGTATGGCAAAACCAATACAGTAATGTAAAGTAAAAAAAGTAAAAATAAAAATAAAAAAGCAGAGACATTACTTTGTCAACAAAAGTCCGTCTAGTCAAAGCTATGGTTTTTCCAGTAGTCACGTATGGATGTGAGAGTTGGACTATAAAGAAAGCTGAGCGCTGAAGAATTGATGGTTTTGAACTGTGGTGTTGAAGACTCTTGAGAGTCCCTTGGACCACAAGGAGATCAAACCAGTCATCCTAAAGGAAATCAGTCGTGAATATTCATTGGAAGGACTGACGCTAAAGCTGAAACTCCAATACTTTGGCCACCTGATGTGAAGAGCTGACTCATTTGAAAAGACTCTGATGCTGGGAAAGATTGAAGGCAGGAGGAGAAGGGGACGACAGAGGATGAGATGGTTGGATGGCATCACTGACTCAATGGACATGAGTTTGAGTAATCTCTGGGAGTTGGTGATGGACAGGGAGGCCTGGCATGCTGCAGTCCAGGAGGTCACAAAGAGTTGGACACGACTGAGCAACCAAACTGAACTGAATTGCTGTGAAGGAGAATTAAATAATTTTAAGAATTTTTTAATTTCTTGTCTTCTTTAGGAAAATTTTTTGTTAAAGAGAGAAAGCATTAAAAAGAAACTAAACAAAGATAAATTAAAGTTGGTGAAACATTCATACATATGAGCAATAATGATGAATGTAAATAGATTAGACTTGTGAATTTAAACTCCAATTTTATTTTATTCATTTTTTAAAATTAATTTTTATTTTTTAGTTTGTTTTGCCTTACAATACTGTATTCGTTTTGCTATACATTGACATGAATCAGCCACGAGTGTACATGAACTTCCAATCCCGACCCCTCCACCCTACACCATCTCTCTAGATTATCCCCATTTGTTAGTTCCAAGCATCCTGCATCCTGCATCGAACCTAGACCGGTGATTTGTTTCACTTGTGATATCATACATGTTGCACTGCCACTCTCCCAAATCATCCCACCCTCTCTCTCTCCCACAGAGTCCAAAAGGCTGTTCTATACATCTGTGTCTCTATTTTTTAGTTTGTTTTGCTTTACAATACTGTATTCGTTTTGCTATACATTGACATGAATCAGCCACGAGTGTACATGAACTCCCAATCCCGACCCCCACCTCCCCCCTCCCGCCCCACACCATCTCTCTGGATTATCCCCGTGCATCAGTCCCAAGCATACTGCATCCTGCATCGAACCTAGACCGGCGATTCGTTTCACTTATGATATCATACATGTTGCACTGCCACTCTCCCAAATCATCCCACCCTCTCCCTCTCCCACAGAGTCCAAAAGGCTGTTCTATACATCTGTGTCTCTTTTGCTGTCTCGCGTACAGGTTTATCATTACCATCTTTCTAAATTCCATATATATGTGTAAGTATACTGTATTGGTGTTTTTCTTTCTGGCTTACTTCACTCTGTATAATCAGCTCCAGCTTCATCCACCTCATTAGAACTGATTCAAATGTATTCTTTTTAATAGCTGAGTAATACTCCATTGTGTATATGTACCAGAGCTTTCTTATCCATTCATCTGCTGATGGACATCTAGGTTGCTTCCATGTCCTGGCTATTATAAATAGCTGCACTGACTTCTTACTTGGTCCAGTTGGAATATCTTTGGAATTTGCAGGGTTGTGTTTCATATTTTTGGATGTAATGGACTGAGAAGTTTTCTCCCCACTTTCACGAAGACTTGTACATGTTTTATTTTAATGCTTTTGAACATTTCTAGGTTTTATAAGGTCTTCATTTTTAATAAGCTCTATTTTATAGGATTGCTGACCCAGACCAACCAGTGCTGTGGTTGGATCAAATGCCAGCACGAAGTCTCAGCAGAGGTTTTAACAACCACATCAATTTAATCAGGTATGAACATTCTGTTTATCTTTCCTGTTTTCGTAGCAGTTTTTTTTTAATTAATTAAGTTGGTTTGGCTGTGCTGGGTCTTTGTTGCTACAGGCAGACTTTCTCTAGTTGTGGTGCCCAAGCTTCTCATTGTAGTGAGAAATGGTTTCCCTTGTGGCAGAGCACAGGCTCCAGGTGTGCGGACTTCAGTCGTCGCAGCATGAGGCCTCAGTAGTTGTGGCACTTGGACTTAGTTGCCCTGAGGCGTGTGGGATCTTCCCAGACCAGAGATCAAACCCTGTCCCCGCATTGGCGGCTGATTCTTAACAACTGGACCTCTAGGGAAGTCCAAGGAGATTATCTTAAATAATCAGTTTACAGGGACTGCAAACAACCCGTTTCTCCTTTCTTGGTGACTTTTGGACACAAATTAGGCCTGTATCTGCAGGGTCCTGCCTGTGTTACTTTGAGCTGGCCTGGTTGCAAAAAGAAATGTTGTACCCCTTTTCTAATCTCTTTGATGCAGAGCTCAGTTGAAGGGTAGAATGCCAGATTTTCGCCTAGATGTCCATCTTTGAATGGTCCTAAATTATCATAGAAAGTACTTAGATGGATGACATTATGTTACCATTATATTATATACTTATAATATTGTGGCTCAAAGAATTCTTGTAGTGAGAGAAAGGCTTCCCCCTTGAGCCACCATGCAACGCACAAAGGGTTTGGTTTAAAGACACTGGACACTAAGCTGCCTTCCTGGGAGGTTGAGCCAGGTTAACTGGAGAGCTTTTGTTTTGTCCAGAGGCTTCTGACAAGGCGGGAGTATGGGTGAAGTGCTCACCCTGTTATCCCACCCTCTCAATAAATGATGAGCAAATATTAAAAGCAGCAGCTCCAAGGGGACCCGCTGAATTTAATTTAAGCTAAATTTTACAAATATGGTAGTTTTGTCACATTTAAAATGCTTCTAATTCCAGAAGCCTGAATCAAGAAAATATTGTACTATATAACTTCAACATTTGAGTTTAATGGAAATGCTATTAGGATATTTTTGGGATTGATTTATTTATTTTTTGAGCTTCACTGGGTCTTCATTGCTACAGGCTGGCTTTCTCTAGTTGCAGCGAGTGAGAGCTACTCTAGTTGCAATGCACGGAATTTTCACTGCAGTGACTTCTCTCGTGGAACAGGCTCAGTAGTTGTGGCAACCGGGCTTAGCTGGTCCGCAGCATGTGGAATCTTCCCAGACCGGGACTCAAGCTTGTGTCCCCTTCATTGGCAGGTGGATTCTTATCCACTGTACCACCACTGCAAATAACTCTGGGCCTCATTTCAGACTTGAGAACTTTTCTCCCTGCTTTAGCATCTCTGGACCAAGTTTGGTACCTTTCTTCCAGAGTGCTCTCCATTGCTGACCATCAGTTTTGCTAAGACAGGCGTCTGTTTCTCCTGTTGTTTGACTGCAAACAAACCAATGCCCCAAACCTCTTGGCTACATTATTCTCACAGCTCTCTTACTGTCCTTTTGAATTAATGTTGAAATTAGATACTGTGGAACATATTTCACTGGAAAAACATTCTCAACATATATTTTTTTCTTAACAGGGGTCAGGTGATCAACATGAGATACCTGGAATATTTTGAGAAAATTCTTCATTTTATTAAAGATAGAATTCTAGTTTATCATGGGTAATCTTTCAATTTTCTTTTTCATGGTAGTGGATAGATTTTATGTATCTTTCATTAGTTATATTTATGAAACTTGAAAACCACACCTATTGACAGACTGAACAAAATTTATCACATTTTTACATATTGTTTAGAATCATAAAGCCTTTCATAATCATTTATCAACCTTTTTTTTAATAGCTTTACAAAATCCATGGACCTCAACTGAGTGTTTTTAATCTTACAGTCTTGTGGCTTTTCTAGCCTCTCTCCTGTCTTTGAATTCAGTAAAAGCAGGATGTTTCTTTAAATTTCTTAATTAGGGATTAAATGGTGGATTTCAGCCTTAATACTCATTCTCCCTCAACTGAGAGGCTGTGCAGTGTAGATAGGACAGTGGACAAAAGGCTGGGGAAAAAGAATTCTGAAGGTTAGTTGTCACCAAGTAAATATAAAATTGGTATAAAAGCCTAGTAGTATACTTCCATTTGAGCAACTTTAGGAATAAAAAACATATACTTCTAATTTCGTAGTTGGAATCGGAGAATCAAAAGTTTTCTGACCAAGCCCAGACCCATGCGTGTCCACATAGACACTGGCTGTCCATCCGTTCTGGTTTTCCCTATTTCACATCTGGACAGACTGCTGTTTCCCTGATTCTCGTCTGTAGCGCAGTACTTACTAGATTAACTATTCCCTTATTTTGATAGTTTGGTTGTGGTCCACCATTTTGAATATTGAGCCACTTGTAATTAAGGATTTATCTAAATTAAAGGTAATAGCATAACTAATTACTGATTTCTGTGTTAATTTTAGTTGCTGTCTCTCTCTCTCTTTCCCCTTTAAAGCGCTAATAATCCTAAAGGATTGTTGGAAGTTAGAGAAGCTCTGGAAAAGGTCCACAAAGTGGAAGACCTCCTTCCAATTATGAAGGTAAATTTATCATCAAAATCACAGTAGTTGTTTTTAGGGGAAAAATTAAGTACTCTCTGAAAGAAGAACTTATTATCATTAGATGCATCTATGTTAATGTTATTAGTATTTTAAGTTTTATAAAGTGTGCCACTTAAAAACACTGATAAAAACACATTCTGAATAATAACTGAAATTAAAGCAGACCCTAGAAGGTAGGAAAATGCAATAAAGAAAGCAAAGTCAGTTCAACTAAAGGTTTACAGAAAGAGAAGGGGAAAAATTAAGGAGGGAATGTGTATAATGGGTGATATGTCGTGAGTGATTGATCCCCTCCCTGAAAGAACAAGCATCTCAGATCGGTGTTTTAAAGCCCAGCTGTGTTCTGTTCACTGGAAGCACCTGCACCAAGATGATATTCAGAAAGTTGCAGGCTGAAAGATAGACCAGGCAAATGCTCCTGGAGAAAAGCAGGTGTGGCAATGTCAGTATCAGAAGTATCTGAATTCAAGATAAAGGGCCCATCAGGGGGAAATAATTATATTGTTTTAAAAGTATAATCCATTAAGAAATTAGAACTTTATGAACCTTTTCTCCAAACTACCCAAAATATGCCCACAGCAGGTACATTTGGTTTTTTTCAATTAATAGTTTGACCTATAACATAAAACTTGAATAAATATTCTACTTGTAGCTATAGTAGATAAGACTGATGTACGTCAAGTAAATGATAAGACATTTCTGTGTATGACAAAGCTCACACATTTCTAAAGCATAGCCAGGAGGCATCTTGTCACGGGAAAGCCACAAGCTGGCCCCGCGCCCCAGGCCTGTCTGCTCGCTGGGCTGGGCCGGCGCTCCTGGCTCTCCTCCAGGCTCTGTGTGCTGATGAGCCTTGTTTCTGGCCAGCCTGGTTATTTTGAGGGTCTCGTGAACTGAGGTGTGGTTCTCAGTCTTCTCAAACCCGTCTTAACTCAGCAAACCTGTTCAGATGGCCCCTTTACCATACTAAAATCAAATCCATAAGAATGTACATACTCAGAAAATCCCTTAGGAAGTCACCATAGTGTTGTAAAGGAGCTCTGAAAGCTGAGTTGTTTATAGGCAAGAAACAGTAGGTCAGCATTCAGGAGTATCTTCATGAGAAGCCACAAAGAAGTAGCCGGTTGCTTGCACATGTGTGTAAAGTCTTGGGAAATATGACGGCTCCAGAGGCAGCCTTGCAGCCATCTGTCATTTGGTGACTCAAGTATCATGGGCTATGACTTTGGTGATATGGTTTTCCATAATGGTAAACCACACTTAATAAAGTTCTGTACAATGTACAGATATACTCTTTCCTCAGTATATATGCTGTTTGCATTTCTAGAAAAGTCAGTGGGTATTTCAGCTGTAGCAAATATTTAGCGTGTGAGTGTAAAATGGAGTCCGATTCCAGGCCTAGGTAATTATTACATTATAAACAGCTTCTTCATCCATGTGCAAATCCAGTGGGAGCCATGCCCATGTGACTATCCCTTGCACCTCATCCTTGTAGTCACACTCTCCCCTGAATTCCCCGAATGTCCCCCAGGGGGCAGAATGGCCCCACCAAGGACTGCTGGATGCCCCAGACAGAAACTGGAGCTTGACTCAGATTTTAGTCTTTAGCTTTCCAGTGGGTATTTTCGGCATTTAAATTTACTATATTAGGCAGAATACGGAAGCAGCTGAGGGATATTTTAACACATATATACGAAAGTGAAAAGTGAGAGTGTTAGTCGCTCAGTCATGTCCCACTCTTTGTGACTCCATGGACGGTAGCCTACCAGGCTCCTCTGTGATGGAATTCTCCAGGCAGGAATACTGGGATGGGTTGCCATTCTCTTCACCAGGGGATCTTCCCAACCCAGGGATTGAACCTGGCTCTGCTGCATTGCAGGCAAATTCCTTACTGTCTGAGCCACCAGGGAAGTATGTGTGTGTGTGTGTGTCTGAGCCACCGTGTGTGTGTGTGTGTGTGAAGAAAAGCATAATGCACAAAAGGCTGCAGTTGCGTGGAGAGCTGCCAAGGGGCCCAGCATCACCCGCCCCCCCCCGCAGGGTCTGGCTCCCAGTGCACAGTCATTGCCTGTTTGGCTGTATCTGGGAATGGCCATCTCACTGTGGCCTTGCACACTGTGCCTCCACCCAGGCTGTGTGTGTACTGATGTTTCTAAACGCACACATAAAAGTAAATAAGAACGTGCCTTTGTGTTTAAAGTGCTCGTTGAATGTGATGCCCTGACAGGTTCTTCTACACGTGTACTTCTGCCAAACAGCCAGGTTCAGAGTTAGCTCAGTTCCCCTCTGGGCAGCTGGTTAGTGAATTAGGGGACTGGATGTCATGAGGGCCTGGGCCCCTGTTTCCATGTGCAGCTCAGGCAGGACCTCACCTTGCCTCATCTCACCAACTGGGTTTCCTCACCTGTGAGATTGAGGTCCTGGCTTATCTTGTAGGCATGCAGGGATCATTAAAGAGAATTGACGCATACCCTTAAGTGTTAGCACATTCTGCTCCTAGAAGTCCTTGTCCTCATACAAAGACATCCCTTGTCTCAGCCCCTGCTGCCAGCCTTCCTGCCCACATCCACACATCTTCACCCTTCCCTGGACCTTAGTGAATGTCCACTGGTCACTATTTTTAGACAGCCTTTTCCTCCAGTGTGTTTTGTGAAGCACAACCTTTTTTTATTTTACTGTCAGTTCTCTTATTCAAGTCTGTCAATCCTAACAAATGTTGGCTACACTCAATAACCGAATTTGGGGAGGATGTTTCTGGAGCAATGACAACACCTATTTATTGGCTTTTCAGTTTGTCAGAAAGTTTTAAAAGGAAAGCTGTGTTCATACTTATCACCCTTAGGAGCTATTCTTACCTCTTATTCCTTTAGAATACTCTGCTTTGTTACTCTGTGGTCTGCACAGTTGGGGTTTATGCATGTGTGTGTATAAAATTCTTGGTTGACAAAATTCTGAGTACTTTTCAGACAGCTAAGAGTCTATTTTGAAGAAGCACTAGCAAAAATGCGTGGTGCTATTTTGAGTTGTAGGATGTTGAGTACAGCTGTTCTGCTAAGTGTCAAAGTTTCTGCCAATTAAGATGAATAAGAGAAAAGATCCAAATGGAGCTCTCAGGAGTGAGAGTTGCCATTGAAGAAAGCTGTGTGCCTTTTGCTCTGAGCTTCTCTTGTGGCCTCTGGCAGGGTCCGTGGGGAGTGTGACTTGGGCTGAGAGAGTGGATGGGGGCATAGGCGTCCTGGACACTAGCTGCCAGGACAGAGGACACAATGTCTTGCATTCTCTGAGCCTTCTTAGAAACATCAAAGTCAGAGTTGGTGCCGCAGATTGGGAATTTACAATGAATCTCACTAGTAATGTGAATTTTCTTTTTCCTTGAAAGCAGTTTAATACTAAAACAAAGGATGGGTTCACTGTGAACACCAAAGTTCCCAGCCTCAAAGACCAAGGGAAGGAATATGATGGCTTCACGATTACGATTACGGGAGACAAGTACGTGCGCTTCCTAAGTGTGGGTGTACAGCGGTGGGCAGGTGTCAGAAAGGGTGCAGTCGCTTGGTATTGCCAGAAGAGGTTTGACATTCCGGGCTTTTGCTGTCTCCTGAAATGGAGATTATCAAGGTCCAGTGTATCACTAGGACCAGCTTTTTTTAAGCTTGTTGTGAGGAAGACTTTTACCAATTAAGTGAAAAAAAGATGAGATTGACAGATTGAAGGCTGTTATTCGAATTTTAAATATAGTTTTAATTCATTGTGGGAATACAAGTACTTATTATTTAAAATTTAGAATATAGATAAGCAAAGGTAAAAAATTTTAAATCGTTTCCTTAAAAACTGAGATTATACTGTACATATTGTTTTATAACCTTTTTCTTTTCTACCCTTGCTGTGAATGTTTTCCCATACTTTATTCTTTTTTTTTTTTGGCTATTTTGGGGCCATACACCTAAAATGACCTTGCGTTATGTTTGTTACAAAGGAAAAAATCAGTACTGAATATGACACAATGAACTACATTTTGAAAAATATAATCTTTAAACCATGATGAAAAAAAGTTTTGAAACTAATGTTTCATTTAAATTGTTACATTGAATAAGAATATTTTCCTGACTGTTCCATACTTTATTCTTAAAAGCATTTCTAAAAATTGCATAGTATTCTATTTTTGGAATATTGTAGAGTTACTCCTACTAGTTTTCACTTGTCATTGATCATTTAGGATGTTTTCCACTTTTTAAGCTTATATAATAGCACCAAATGAAAATTTGTGTTAATAATCATTTTATGTCCATCTGAAATCCAAACTTCACCTCAGAGCCTCCACATTGTTGAGCTTTGGTGGCATGATCTTGACCCTCCCCCGTCACTGCCCTCCCCACATCAGGCGTTCCTCAGCTGCTACCCTGAGCTCCACCATATCTGCATCAGGGTGTCTGGCAGCTCAGCGTTGGGCCCCGCGTCCTCTCAGCCCCTCTGTCTCCTGGTCTCTTGCTTCCTTGTCAGAACTCACACCAGCCTTCAGGAGGAAACACCGTTTAGCAAAGATTCTGTGGCTCTTCCTTTGAGGTTTCCATCTCTACCCCAAGCCAGTTATCAAAGTACCTTCCCAATAAAGATGGTTCTCCTCTCATAAAAGGAATTCCAGGGTTTTCTATTGATGTAAAATTATTTTCTCCTTCCTCTTCACCCACCCATGATTAAGTTCCCAGCAGAAATGAAACTCCTAAGTAAGAGTACATAAATCCTTCTCCCAAACATAGCATCTTCCTCAGCTGTATCTTTTCATCCCATTTGTTGTTAGTCTTGCTTGGGGCCTCTGACCCCCACAAGGACTCATGACTCGTATCTCATCTCTGGTCTCCTGGTGCCTGACCAGTGCTTCAGTGGGCTCCACCCCGCTGGGTGTTCCCCTGGATCCAAAAATCCCTCCTGAGTCCGTACCCTGCCATTGCCTGTTGACTCCGAAATTATCTCCCCTGCCAGATAGGCAAGGCCTTTTGTAATACTGGCCTCAAACAGTACTTCCTGCTTTTCCTGAAGCACTTTCCTGCCAGAATCAGGCCGGCCACTTCAGCTGGATGACTCGTTCCCGGAGGTCACCTCCTACCTCTTGGGTCTGTTTCACTCACATCCTCATCTTGAAGACCCAAGTTCTGGCCCCTTCCACAAAGCATTTTCTGTTTTCTTCCACATCTTCCAAATTAGATCAACCTTCTCTGAACCTCTGATCAACTGTTACAGCCCTACGCATGGACTCATAATAATCTGTGACCTTGCTTCCCCCTCCTTTCCTTGATAAAGACAGCTGCTTTGCCTCGTTGTTCTTCATAGGACCTAAGGACTGTTTTCAGCATTTTGGTACTGGTGTTACACAGTAAATACCTGTTGCACGGAACTTTTATCCTCCACCGGGCCTCACGTGGAGCTGCACATGCAGCAGAGTTTTAAAAAATGAAACTCTGGAGGCCCAGAACTTGTTTTCTGTGCACAGCCCCGGCTCCTGCTCTTCTGATGTAAAAGAGTGATTGTCTGATAAAATTGAAACACATGGAAATATGTTGTACTCTGTGTAGTTATTTCCTCCTCTATTGGCTTAAGCTCATAAAAGATGTTCATATGAATCTAGAGTCTGTTATACAGATTGAAGTTAAGTCAGAAAGAGAAAAACAGCTATTGTGTTTTAACACACATGTATATGGAATCTAAAAAGATGGGACTGATGAACCTATTCTCAGGGCAGGAACACAGACACAGACAAAGAGAAAGGACTTGTAGACACAGCGTGGGGAGGGAAGGGTGTGACAAATCGAGAGAGCAGCACTGACATATGTACATTACCATGTGTAAAACAGATAGCTGTTGAGAAGCTGCGCACGGCACAGGGAGCTCAGCTCTGTGCTCTCTGGTGACCTGGAGGGGTGGGTGGGAGGGAGAGGATGTATGTATACTTATGGCTGACTCATGTTGTTGTATGGCAGAAACCAGCACAACGTTGTAAAGCTGTTATCCTCCAAGTAAAAATTGAAATTAAAAACAAGTTTTTTTTAAAAAGTACATACGGTTAAACTGAGCAAAATCTATTTGTGACAAAACTGCCTGCTGCGAGACACGCCTCGGCAGTCTGTTCAGGAAGGCGCGGACACTCCTCGCGTGTCCTGCCACATTGCCGAGTGCCACCCTGCTGCTGCCCCACACCCCGCCCCTGTGTTTAGCTCTGTGGATTGTATAATACATGCCTCTGACATACATTCTTGTATTTCTAGGGTTGGCAATATACTATTTTCTGTGGAAACTCAAACCACAGAAGAGAGAACACAATTATATCACACCGAAATAGATGCACTTTATAAAGATCTAACAGCAAAAGGAAAAGTACTGATTCTCTCATCAGAATTTGGGGTAGGTTTCTGTTTGTCTTCATTTTGTCCATGCTGCTATGATTCTTTCGTCCTCTTTCATTGGGATCCTACATTTATGCTTGAAATCAGCTATTTTAAATAACCAGGAAATATTTCTTTTAATATTCTTATAGAGACAGTTCCCATATTTAATAACGACAGAAACTGAGAAAGGGGAATGTATGTAGTTACTCTGTTATATTATCATAAATTGGAGCTTTGTCAGTATTTAAGTGTATAGGTTGTCCGTGACGGACATGAGGCGACCTCCTCCACCAGTGCTCTCTGACTCAACGGGGAGCTACATCCTGCTCCTGGGGAGCTACAAGGCCCCCTGTGTGATTGCAGCTGTCGCTGTGTGGAGAGTGCAGGGGCTGCTCCATCTGCATTCTGGAAGGGATGCCCATGGCTTTGGGAAAGTTCTTTATTTCTCTGGATTTTATTCAGTTTATACATGTAATTGGAGGAGGGCATGGCAACCCACTCCAGTTTTCTGCCTGGAGAATCCCATGGATAGAAGAGCTACAGTTCATGGGATCACAAAGAGTCAGACACAACTGAAGAGATTTAGCATGCACACAAGTATACTGATCACCTGAATCGCAGTGGCGGGGGGAGGGGGGTGATGCTAATCAGAATCTTGGAGTAGAGAGGCCTGTAGTTTGAGAAAATATATTCAATATTAATAAGCGCTTTGTTTTATTTTAATCCTAATATATATTTTGATTTTGCAAATAATGTTATAGACCAAAACAGATATCTACGTTTATCAGAAAAAGTTTGCCGTTTTGAAGGCAGCTGGGAGCATACTGCTCAAAACTAAACTATACATATACCCTTTCATTAGCAAAAAATGATGGAAAAGAGTATAAAATATTCAGGGATATGAAAAGTAGGTCGTTGTAGGAGAAGAATGAAATAATCCTCTTCCTAGTAAATGATTCTGCTGTGTCTTATCACCTCATAAAAATGAGTTTATAATCTATTATTTAAGTTCACGAGCACATATCTTTTTTTCCTAGGAAGCTGATGCTGTTTGCAACTTAATCTTATCCTTAGTTTATTATTTTTATAATTTAATGCCACTCTCTCGTGGATCCAGGTGGGTGATATCCTATAATCTGACAGTTTTGTAGTGAAGAACACATGCCTTTTGCTTATGTGTGCTGTGTGGGTATGAGTACAGGTACCCTAACAATGGCAAGAAGCCCCCTTTGTTTTTCCAAAGTCCACCCGAAAGTGATGTCCTTGATCTACTGCATCATCAAGGATTCTGGAAGGTAGTTCTAGAAGGTTCTTGGTATTTACAAGCTGGAGCTCATTCATTCACAAAAATGTATCCAAGTCTCACTGTGCACACATGCGCTCACTGTGCTTTAATTCCTGGTGTTTGCCCAGACTGTTACCCTGCCACCCCCAGATTCTGGCCATTAATTGACCTTTAGCCCTAATGTTTAATTCTTTCACATCACCAACCATCCCAAAGTATTATTACTGTTATAAATGAATTCTGCTTACAAATTCATTAGGAGTCTTTAAGTGTCATTCAAACAAGGGTGTGTCTGTAGAGCTTTCTTTTTATTCCCTTTTATTTGGTACCGAGTACAGTGAATCAGGTGAATGGTGTATGCTATTGTTAGCACATGTTTGAATTTAAGATGTTTTGGTTGAAATCATATACTTAAGTGTCTTGATCTCTGATTACTACTTGAGAAAGTAAAACTCTCCTAAATGTGGTAATAAGTTTTCTTGTACTATTAAAAAAGCATTGGGAGTTGGGCATAATGGGCGCAGAGGGTCCACTGTGTGGTGATGGATGGAAACTGGGCTGGTGGTGATCACCCTATGGTGTAGACATGTGTGCACCTGGGACTTACGAAATAAAAATGGCCTTGAAGTAAAATAGGAAGGGAAATACTGTACCTTTAGCCCAGCTGTTACAGGAACGCTAGCTGGTCTGTAGCACGCAGGAGGCCTCCATGTGCCTGTCCAGCCCTGTCCACTGTGTATGCGTGTGTTCACACAGCAGCTCTGTGGGCTTCTGTGTCACCTGAGAAGGAGGTCCAGCTCCAGCCACCCCCGTCTCCCGCTTAGCCCCTGCACCTGTCCGGTCCGGAAGTCTCGTTGACTCTGCCTCCTAAACCTCTCTTCTCCTCTCATGCTCCCTGCGCATGCCATAGCTCAGATCTGCTCATCTCTTGCACTGTCCTTTCTTTTTTTTTTAAAATATTCATTTATTTCTCTATTTTTGGCTGCATTGGGTCTTTATTGCTATGTGGGGGCTTTCTCTAGTTGCAGTGAGCTGGAGCTGCTGTTTGTGGAGAGGGCACAGGCTTCCCATTGCAGTGGCTTCTCCTGTTAGGGAGCACGAGCTGTAGGTGCTCAGGCTGCAGTAGCTGCAGCTCTCCAGCTTAGCTGCCTCGAGGCGTGTGGGATCCTCTCAGACCAGGCATTGGACCTGTGTCCCCTGTAATCACAGGTGGATTCTTACCCGCTGGACCACCAGGGAAGTCCCCCTGCTCGTCTCTTGCACTGACCTTCTAACTGGTCTCTCCATTTCCAGGCTTTTTTTTTTCCCTCTCTGTGCCCCAGTTCTTTATATCTGTTGGCTCAGGTGCCAACTCAGTGGCGTGATGCACAGTGCCAGCTCCTCCCTGCCCTGGTTTGCCATGGCCTCATCACCTTTCCTGTCATCTACCCTCTCTCCATCCTCACTCTGGCCCATCCACCACACCCCCTGCTTGTCCAAACACCTTCCTGTCCCGCCCAGCCGGCCCACTTCCCTGCCTTCTCCTCTATCTCTGTTGCCCTGCCCATGGCCTTCAAACATAGAGCACATGTGTCCATGGCCTCTGTGCAGGCTTCCCTGTTAGGAGACTGCAGGGCTGACTCCATTTCTCTGGTGTCCACTTGCAGAGGCAAGAGCTCTGTCTTAGCTGTCTTTGTCCTGGGGTGCCTCTCACAAAGCACACAGCTGGCGTCATAATAAAAATGTCAGAGCCCAGAGTGAGTCTGGACATGCCAGGAAGGAAGTGCACATAACTCAGCCTTCAGACCAGTCTGTTAGTACTTTCTGAGATGCATTCTTTTTCTTCTTTGGGGCCAAAGTTTTTATTGTTTAATAATATGTTTGCATTTACAAAGTATATTATATATATGCATTTTAAAGCCAAGCCTCACACAGTTAAAAATATAAGCAAGCAAGGACTTCCTGGTAGTCCAGCTGTTAAGACCCATGCTTCCAATGCAGGGGGCTTAGATTCAGTCCCTGGTTGGGGAACTAAGATCCCACATGCCATGTGATGTGGCCGATAATGAATTTTTTAAAATAATAGAAAGCAGGCACATTTTCTAATTTAGTGTTTTCCTATAAGAATAGGAAAACCAATTGAAAAGAAAACTCCTAATTAAACTTTTGCCTCAGAAAAATATTATTGTTACACATTTACCCCTAAATTAGTTAACCAGTAAATATTTTTCTTAGTAAATTAGCAAATATTTTTAGAACACATGAAAATATTCTTTTGTTTAATGTCCAAAGAATTGTTAAAAGAAATACAAGTCATCTTTTAGGATGGGAAGTCCATGGTGAGCGCTAGTGTGGTAACCGTCTGTGGCCTGGACTGACTGGTAATTGTTCTCTATCTGAATAGTGTGATCGCTTACTCAGTGATTGTGGGAGCGCTGATGGCAAGTGGAAAAGAAGTAGCAGGAAAAATTCCCAAAGGGAAGGTATGTTGGAGCTGGAGCCAGAAGGGAAAAGGTTTCAATTCCAGTCTGTGGAGTTTTATGTTAAGACACACAAATGAACCGAATCCCAGAGGGAGCCTCCCCTCCATCTTTAACCACATTCTTAAATCTCTTTCTCTTTCAGTTGGTTGACTTTGAAGCTATGACTGCCCCTGGTTCAGAGGCCTTTAGCAAAATAGCTAAAAGCTGGATGAACTTGAAAAGGTAACTGCTTGATAGGGGTCAACAAAAGGATGTGACACTGGAATTGTACTAATTTTTTATGGGTTATGATTATATAATGCTTTTCAAAGTTACTATGGTTTTGTTGTCATTTACGACTCCTTAACAGGTGAGTGTATGGATAAAAATGAATGACGGATAACATAAGGAAGCCAGTTTGTGAAGGAAGGGCTACAGATGTCTTATTTATATAGTCAGATATTCCTGTCTCTTGGCTCATTGATCCTTTGTCCCGGACTCGGCAGGCTCAGTATTCAGGAGTGATTTTGAAAACGGAGCTGGACCTGACTCAGACTTCTCTGGGTGGTGGCACCTGCCTTTCAGCTGCATTTTTCCTTTACTCTTTGTTTGGGGAAGGTGGTGCTTTACTGTAATTCAGGTACAAAATACACAGGAGTCAGGGAAGGCTGCAAGAAATCACCCCTGATGGTTACCGTGGGAGGGCCCAGTACTGTGGTCTTCCCTGGCTCTTGTTTTCAAAAGCACCACAGGAGCACATAAATATATACATATGGGCTGAAATTGAACTCACCGGTGCTTTCATAGTTAATTTTGTTGTTGTTGTTCAACCCTAAGTCATGTCCAGCTCTCTGCAACTTCGTGGGCTACAAATGCTAAGTTCCTCTGTCCTCCACTGTCTCCCAGAGTTTGCTCAAATTCACGTCCATCAAGTCTATGATGCCATCCAACCATCTCATCCTTTGCTGCTGCCTTCTCCTTTTGCTCTTAATCTTTAAGCACATCTCACTATTTAACCCTATTGACTCTTGCTCCTTCTCCATGTTTTTTTTTAATATCATAGAAACTTCCAGTTTTGCCTTTCCATATCTGTTCAATATAGCAACCACTCTAAAAATTGCTGGATAATCTGTGCTCTGTTTAAAACAGAAGTTTGTCTCTGTAAGATACTTTGGTCCCATTTGTAAGTATTCCTTAGCTTTGTAGTGAAAACTCCTGACAGTTACACTTCCTTCTAGTATATTTTTGTCCTAGGTGTACTAGTTTACATATGTTTTAGTAACATGATCATAAGGTGAAAGGCCTTGCCTCCGTTTCCTGCATAATTTTACAGTGTTGATCTTTCAACAACTCTTCGAGGAAAAAATAGCAATGCTGCCTTATGTTGTGTAGCTACAGGTTCACAATGTAATTGAGACCCATTCCACACTCCTTACCAGGAGGAAGTAACTCTGGGAGTTAGGAATACCGTCCTTCTTCCTGCAAATACAGGGAAGTGGGTCTGAGAGGAACCACTAAAGCTGATAAGGATCAAGGCTGGACCCAAATCATGTGTCTTCAGGTTCCATGTCTAGCGTGTGCCTCGGAAGGATGTGTTTGTGTAACACTCACTGAGTAAGTCAGCAGTTGATTTTCTTTCTGGAGGCTGGTTGAATTTACCCGCATCTCATGATGGGAGCCTGCTGATAACCCATACATTGCTACAACAGGATCTGCTCTGCTCACAGGTCCCCCTGCTATGTGCTGATGTCTGATGTCACAACATGTGGAGTACTGTAAAGTGAATATTGTAATAGGAATTGATATAAGCTTTGCCTTTTTTGGTAAAATTGTGTTGATTTTCACACCCTTTCTTTGTGTTTTTCTCTTTTCAGTATTTCACCTTCCTATAAGATCTTCCGTCTGTGTCAGAAACGTTCCCAACATTAAGATCAATGATCGAGGTGCTAAACACAGACTCCTCTCCACGCTGTCTTAAGAAACTCTAGTTATGCTGTGGTATTTATACAAGTAAAGGGCCGGACCTCTTGCTTCTTAAGTTATTTTTTAAAACATGGAATTATAAAGAAATTAGGTCCTTTATTACTTTTGATACCAATTTTTGATAGGAATTGCATACTTGAAATCATTTTATTTACCTTTCCTAACCATAACAGAAATCATGAAAGAGGGCTTTGAGGGGACAGAAGAGCTCTGTTGCCTGGGAGGGGAGGCATTTGCGTTAGCCAGTGGCCGCTTGGTTTCCTCTTACAAAGTCATGCGACTCCTTCCTCATGGCGAAAAAAGTTTACTCCAAAAGCCAAAAATTAACAATTAAAGGGAACAGAAGCTACAACAAAATAGGAGTGTTTTCATTCCTTTAAAAATCTGGATATTTTTCAAAGACCTTCTTTTTATGCACACTGTGATAACACATCTTGTTTTCAACTGATATCGTCCTCACGTGTGGCTTCTCCATTTCGTTTGAACCATGGAAGATTTGTGGCCATCAGCATGCCTGGAGCTCATGACCTGGGACACTTACGTTGAATGATACAGACAGTATTTGCCAGTGACTCAAACACTGAATTATTGAAACATGTTTTATTTGTTTTTTTCCTCTTTATTGGAAAAAATAAATGGGGTGATTTCTATAAATCACCAGTTTTTGACGCTGGATTATGTTTGTTTTTATTTTGTGAGCCAGTTTCACTTTCAGGTATAAGAACAGTCAGAAAATTGCTAACTTTCTTTTGCAGACAGGATAAATGACAATGCATAGATGCGTTCAGTTAAACACCATTTCCAGTCGTTTTCATTTTTCTTTGTTAAAGAGTTGAGCTAGTCACTACTTTCTGTTACTCAGTTTCTGTCTTGCAGACTCTTGTGAGGAGGACACAGCAGTGTCTGCATGTTTGCAGGCGTCCGTGCTCGGCAAGACGCCACCCTGGCCCTGGCCGTGTGGCCTGGCACTTGCAGCGTGATCAGCAGAAGGCCACTCTTTGGACAGATAGGACCTGCCCTTTGGACAGGTGCTGCTCTAGGCACTGACGTGTGTTTTAAAACACCGAGATGTGAAGATGTGGCTCGTGTTCTCATCTCATCTGGATGGTGATACAAATCGTCAGGCACACCTCATTTTATAAAGAGAACTCACACCCACAGTCAGCTTTCCCCAGAGTCTTTGTTTTCATTTTACAGATAATAGGGTTGAGGCTTTGGGAGCTTGATGACTCTCCCAGGTGCCCCCAAAGCCAAGGTGCTAGGATCCAGCCAGGCCTTTCTGGCCCCAGGGGCTGTCCTGCCCCACCGTGGTCTCAGAGCACCAAGGATTCATTCCCAGGTTCTTCTCAAGATTCAGCATATTTAACTCTGTTCCATGCAAAATCTCCACCGATCCATTACATTGCTCTGCACTCTCAACTTCCTGTTCTTTGATCTGCATCCAGATACAGCCTACAGGATTGCAAAGTGAGAGGGGGATTGTAGAGATTAAGCAAAGGAGAAACGAGTAGGTTTCTAAACTTTTCCCTCTTTTTGCCTATCATCCCAAAGTTGAAACCTTTCAATTTCTTCAAGGATTTTTCTTCACATTATCACCAACTCTTCAAATTTTTTAAATGTGAGACATACATTTTTCAGTTAGGAAAATGGTCCAAATAAATTAACTGACTTTTCTAAAATATGACAATATGTCCACACCCCAAAGTTAGAATGTAATTTTCCCTTAAAACTTAGTTTACAAACTCCAAATTGCTACATTTCAGTTTTTATTTAAATATTTTATTTTATCCTCATGCAAGTATTATAACTCTCATATAGGTAAAGTATCCACCTTCCAGTGCAGGAGACGCAAGAGATGCGGGTTCAGTCCCTGGGTTGAGAAGATCCCTTGGAGTAGGAATGGCAACCCACTGCAGTATTCTTGCCTGGAAAATTCCATGGACAGAGGAGTCCAGAGGCTGCAGTTTATGGGGTCACAAGGAGTCAAACACGACTGAGCATGCACACATCATTAGACATACTGAAATGCTAAATTCTGTGATTGCAGGATGATCTGAGAAAACCTTCCATCTTCTGCCTGAGTCCCAGAATACTTGAGCCCACTTGACTACGGTCTGAACAGAACATTATAAGCAGGTTTGTTTGGTGGCTGAGAAGATACTGTCTATTGGGCTCCTCTTCCATCGTTGAGGGTTTTTGTCTCAAGAAAGCCATGAAATTTTGGCATGCATTTTTATATCATAATATTTAAAAATCTCTTATCACATCTTCTATTAAATTGCACCTGGAAATCTGAGTTCC
Source organism: Aepyceros melampus (assembly GCA_006408695.1). Taxonomy (NCBI): domain Eukaryota; kingdom Metazoa; phylum Chordata; class Mammalia; order Artiodactyla; family Bovidae; genus Aepyceros; species Aepyceros melampus. Next base: position 269,394 of record SJXQ01010309.1, on the reverse strand, counting down.
ATCATGCAAGTTGTCCTCCGTTTATTTTATTTTACTTTATCATTTTGGCTGTGTAGGCTCTTCGTTGCCTCGCAGGCTTTCTCTAGTTGTGGCGTTCAGGCTTCTCTTATTGTGGAGTGTGGATCCAGAACACGCGAGCTTTACTAGCTGCAGTGCGTGGGCTTGGTAGTTGCGTGAGAGCTCAATTGCTGACTGGCATGTGGGATTCTAGTTCCTGAAACAGAGATTGAACCCATGTCTTCTGCATTGGAAGGCAGATTCTTAACCACTGGACCACCAGGGAAGTCCCTGTCCTCTGTTTAAAACTAAAAAGTTTTTAAAATTAGATTCAGGTTTGCCTTTATCCTTAAAACTTCATATTGAAAGCTTTTGATCACACTGAAGAAACAAAACTGCTCTTTGTCTTTTTGTCTGTGTTTGGTTTTTATCTCATCAGATGCCCTGATCCTTTTGATCTCATGGTGCGAAAAATCAGGCGCTCTCCTGCTAGACTTGTGGTACCTGAGCCTACTTCCCCCAGCCTTATCTTGGATCACAACCGGAAACACCAGATTTGAGGGCCTTCCCTGCCCCAGGTCACATTTGAGTGTGAGAGGCTGGGTTCCCAGTGTTTTGTGGGTTGACCTAATTGTGTCCCTGAATTTTAATTCTCTTATATTAGAAATTCTTCACATATAATAATTCATTTGCCTACTAGTTGTCAACCTTAGTAACCCTTTACCCCCTGATGAGTTGAAGTGTGTGTCGGAACTGTGGATTGGTCCAGAAACGTCTAGGATACCATCCATTAACAAGCCAGCTCTTCTCTCCCTCTTACAAAACGACCCCCCTCATGGCTCCACTTCCCCCTCAGCTCCACGCTGCCTCCCCCGTGCACTGTGACCTCTTGACCACTTGTGTGGCTTCTAACTTTTCTTCCTGCTGTTGGTCTGATTAAACCTCTCACAACATCTCACTGCCCTGAAATAAAACCCAGTCTCCTACGGTAATTCCACCCCCACCCCCAGTGGCCTCTGTTTCTCCAGCCCCACCTCTCTCTGCTCTTCCCCTCATCTGCACGCTTCAGCCATCTCCCCTTGTGTACCATCAGCTCTCTGAGGCATTTCCTTCTGTGGGGACCTCAGTTAACTCAGCACTGTCCAGTGGGACTATCTGCAATGATGAGGATGTTCTGTATTTGCCCAGTCCAGGATGGCAGCCGCCAACCACATGTGACTGCTGAACACTTGATTGGGGCTAGTATGACTGAGCAACTGTTTAGTTTTAGTGAATTTAAATTTATGCAGCCATACATCGTTAACGACTACTACATGGGATAGTACAGCTAAAGAGTTCTTAATTCGATTTTAGAATAAGCTTTTTCACAGGAACAATCCCAAACGATTATCTCTGGTGACAGTTAACTGTATCATGAACTAAGCATGGAACAACAGACTGGTTCCAAATAGGAAAAGAAGTACGTCAGGCTGTATATTGTCCCTCTGCTTATTTAACTTATATGCAGAGTACATCATGAGAAACGCTGGGCTGGATGAAGCACAAGCTGGAATCAAGATTGCCGGAAGAAATATCAGTAACCTCAGATATGCAGATGACACCACCCTTATGGCAGAAAGTGAAGAACTAAAAAGCCCTTGATCACAGTGGAAGAGGAGAGTGAAAAAGTTGGCTTAAAGCTCAACATTCAGAAAACTAAGACATGGCATCTGGTCCCATTACTTCATGGCAAATAGATGGGGAAACAGTGTCAGACTTTATTTTTTGGGGCTCCAAAATCACTGCAGATGGTGACTGCAGCCATGAAATTAAAAGTCGCTTACTCCTTGAAAGGAAAGTTATGACCAACCTAGATAGCATATTAAAAAGCAGAGACATTACTTTGCCAACAAAGGTCCGTCTAGTCAAGGCTATGGTTTTTCCAGTAGTCATGTATGGATGTGAGAGTTGGACTGTGAAGAAAGGTGAGCACTGAAGAATTGATGCTTTTGAACTATGGTGTTGGAGAAGACTCTTGAGAGTCCCTTGGACTGCAAGGCGATCCAACCAGTCCAACCTAAAGGAAATCAGTCCTGAATATTCATTGGAAGGACTGATGCTGAAGCTGAAGCTCCAAAACTTTGGCCACCTGATGCGAAGAGCTGACTCATTTGAAAAGACCCCAATGCTGGGAAAGATTGAAGGCGGGAGAAGGGGATGACAGAGGATGAGATGGCTGGATGGCATCACTGACTCAATGGACATGAGTCTGAGTAAACTCTGGGAGTTGGTGATGGACAGGGAGGCCTGGCATTCTGCAGTCCATGAGGTTGCAAAGAGTCAGACATGACTGAGTGACTGAAGTGAACTAAACTTGTTACAGACTTTTCTGAATATCTCAGGTCTATTTGTAAAATTGCTCCTATCAATAACATGTTTAACCTTTCAAAAAACTAAAACATCCTCTAGGTAAAACCTGTTAGCAAATTGGAATTTTTTGTGGAACATTTCCAGTGAATTAAGTGTGCTGCTACTGCTAAGTCACTTCAGTCATGTCCAACTCTGTGCGACCCCATAGATGGTAGCCCACCAGGCTCCCTTGTCCCTGAGATTCTCCAGGCAAGAACACTGGAGTGGGTTGCTATTTCCTTCTCCAATGCATGGAAGTGAAAAGCGAAAATGAAGTCGCTCAGTCATCGACTCAGCTACCCCATGGACTGCAGCCTACCAGGCTTCTCTGTCCATGGGATTTTCCAGGCAAGAGTGCTGGAGTGGGGTGCCATTGCCTTCTCTTAAGTGTGAGGGACAGGAAATAACCCCCAGCTCACTAGTGCTTGCCTTCCAAGCAAGATGTATAGAGAGAGCAGAGATCAGCAAAATCCCCTAAAGAAACCTGTCATGTCCCAGACCAGCAAGACTTGGCTATATTCATGAGCATTCTTATGTCTGACCTGTCCAGTCAAGTTTACATCTAAAATGTCTCAGATGTGCTCTTGTCCAGCCATTATCACTGTCACACCAAAATCTAAACTGGTTGAATAAATGAAGGTCCATGCTTGCATCTAAGTCACACTTGCACCATCCCACGTGCTCAGAAGCGGCTGGTGGCTGCCATATTTGACTGGGCACATATGGCTGTCATCACAGGAAGTTGTACCTGGATGGTGCTGCTACCCTGAAAACAGACTACCCCTCCACACCTGTACATCAGACAATAATTATAATGGGATCCATGTGGTTTTAAGCAAGAGTACAGAGTACAGGTTTTGAGGCATTTCGGGTAAAGACCACAGAGTTTAATTGCAGTGCAGGGAGATAAATGGGAGAGAGGAGAAAGGAAATCACCAGCTCCAGTATGAAAAATCCACTGATGACTGCCTCTGGGGGCTGGGGAGAGGCCTGAAGTCAGGGTCCTCCCCCAAGAGATTCACACACTGGTGGTCCAGGTACCATACATGAGAAACTAGGACATGAAAACCCATTTTGCTGCCTTGGGAATTTTTTTTGTCCCCTTTAGGAAACCCCATAGAAACAAGTATCTTCTTGAATAACACTGTAATTGTGATGAGAATTATGGCAGGTCTTCTGTTCTTCAAACCATGTTCCCACAAATACAAAATCACTTTCGTTCTACAATTTGTAAGCTTAAACTTTACCAGTATTGTGTAATTGGTAATCCATGAAGGTTGGGTATGCAAATATATATGTAAATAATGGAATACAACTCCGTTCACAGGCTCCAATTTCTACCAGTAATGAAAAGTATCAATTCAGTTCAGTTCAGTCACTCAGTCGTGTCCTACTCTTTGCAACCCCATGAATTGCAGCAAGCCAGGCCTCCCTGTCCATCACCAACTCCCAGAGTTCACCCAAACTCATGTCCATCGAGTCGGTGATACCATCCAGCCATCTCATTCTCTGTCGTCCTCTTCTCCTCCTGCCCCCAATCCCTCCCAACATCAGATTCTTTTCCAATGAGTTAACTCTTCACATGAGGTGGCCAAAGTATTGGAGTTTCAGCTTTAGCATCAGTGCTTCCAAAGAATACCCAGGAGTGATCTCCTTTAGAATGGACTGGCTGGATCTCCTTGCAGTCCAAGGGACTCTCAAGAGTCTTCTCCAACACCACAGTTCAAAAGCATCAGTTCTTCAGCACTCAGCTTTCTTCACAGTCCATCTCTCACATCCATACATGACCACTGGAAAAACCATAGCCTTGGCTAGACGGACTTCTGTTGGCAAAGTAATGTCCTGCTTTTCAATATGCTATCTAGGTTGGTCATAACTTCCCTTCCAAAGAGTAAGCATTGTAATTTCATGGCTGTAGTCACCATCTGCAGTGATTTTGGAGCCCCCAAAAATAAAGTCTGACACTGTTTCCACTGTCAGAAACAGTGCCATGAAGTAAGTGGTGGGACCAGATGCCATGATCTTCATTTTCTGAATGTTGAGCTTTAAGTCAACTTTTTCACTCTCCTCTTTCCCTTTCATCAAGAGGCTTTTTACTTCCTCTTCACTTTCTCTCATAAGGGTGGTGTCATCTGCATATCTGAGGTTGTTAATATTTCTCCCGGCAATCTTGATTCCAGCTTGTGCTTCTTCCAGCCCAGCGTTTCTCATGATGTACTCTGTATATAAGTTAAATAAGCAAGGTGACAATATACAGCCTTGACGTACTCCTTTTATTTGGAACCAGTCTATTGTACTATGTCCAGTTCTAACTATTGCTTCTTGACCTGCATATAGGTTTCTCAGGAGACAGGTCAGGTGGTATGCTTTCCCCATCTCTTTCAGAATTTTCCACAGTTTATTGTGATCCACAGTCAAAAGCTTTGGTGTAGTCAGTAAAGCAGAAATAGATGTTTTTCTGGAACTCTCTTGCTTTTTCCATGATCCAGCGGATGTTGGCAATTTGATCTCTGATTCCTCTGCCTTTTCTAAAACCAGCTTGAACATCTGGAAGTTCACGGTTCACATATTGCTGAAGCCTGGCTTGGAGAATTTTAAGCATTACTTTACTAGCATGTGAAATGAGTCCAATTGTGCAGTACTTTGAGCATTCTTTGGCATTGCCTTTCTTTGGGATTGGAATGAAAACAGACCTTTTCCAGTCCTCTGGCCACTGCTGAGTTTTCCAAATTTGCTGGCATATTGAGTGCAGCACTTTCACAGCATCATCTTTCAGGATTTGAAATAGCTCAACTGGAATTCCATCACCTCCACTAGCTTTGTTCGTAGTGATGCTTTCTAAGGCCCACTTGACTTCACATTCCAGATGTCTGGCTCTAGATTAGTCAACACATCATCATGATTATCTGGGTCATGAAGATCTTTTTTGTACAGTTCTTCCGTGTATTCTTGCCACCTCTTCTTAATATCTTCTGCTTCTGTTAGGTCCAGACCATTTCTGTCCTTTATCGAGCCCATCTTTGCATGAAATGTTCCCTTGGTATCTCTAATTTTCTTGAAGAGATCTCTAGTCTTTCCCATTCTGTTCTTTTCCTCTATTTCTTTGCATTGATTGCTGAAGAAGGCTTTCTTATCTCTTCTTGCTATTCTTTGGAACTCTGCATTCAGATGCTTATATCTTTCCTTTTCTCCTTTGCTTTTTGCTTCTCTTCTTTTCACAGCTATTTGTAAGGCCTCTCCAGACAGCCATTTTGCTTTTTTGCATTTCTCTTCCATGGAGATGGTCTTGATCCCTGTCTCCTGTACAATGTCACAAACCTCCATCCATAGTTCATCAGGCACTCTATCAGATCTAGTCTCTTAAATCTATTTCTCACTTCCATGATATAAACCATCTCAGATCACGGTGATTGGGCATTTCCAGTTTCAAATTGCCTTGTTCCTCCGTTGGCTCAGCTGCTGCACTGTGGCCAGTTCTTACTGGGTGCAGGGGGCCCTGGGCTCTGGGGCCATGGCTGCATCTGCAATCACTGCTGTGGCCAGCACTGGCTCACATCCTGGGCTCTGCCCCCACCTCTCCTCTTCGGTGGCCACTGGAGACTGTGCTGAGCATGTCAGATGGGGCTGACCTGTTCACTCACTCTGTAAGCTTCTCTGTGGGCTGTGGCTCCTCTGCTGTCCAGCCGCGCTGGGCAGGGCCTTCTCCTTGGGGCTGGGAGCATCTTCTGTGGGGGAGGAACCTGTTGAAGCGAACACATCTTGAGCAGTTATATTTCTAAGCATTGTACTTAGCTCATTTAATAGCCATAAGAGTGCTAGAGTGTAAGCACTGGTGTTATCTCCACTTTGATGGCTCAGATTGGGGAGTGACTTACCCGATACAGCTCTGAATTTTGCCCAAGTGCTTGCCACTTACTTGGGGAGTGGAGCAGTGGGGACAGGTTCCACCCTCCCTTAACCTTAACCCCTAAATATATATCCATTTATTAAGTTGATCAGATAAAGAAAAATAGGGTTGCTGATGTGAGTTCATTGATATATAATAAGATTGCCCTTCTGTATGAAACCTTTTCCACATTCCCACTACATATATAAGATTTCTCACCTGTATGTACTTTCTAATGCAAAACTAGCGCAGTTTTCTGGAGAAATCTTTCCTGTGCTCACTGCACACATGGGGTTTTTCTCCTCTTTTGTTTGGCAGATGTATCATAGCTTTGCCTTATCACAGAAGGCTTTGCACATTCAGTTCATTCATAGGGCTTCTCTCCTGTATGAGTTCTCTGGTATTCAGTTAGCTTGAACTTTCTGAAGAATACTTTATTACATATAGTGCATACATAAGGTTTATTTCCCATAGGAGTCTTTTGTTCAGTAAGCTGAAATTTCCTGAAAAAGGCTTTTCCATACTCACTGCACACATGGGGTTTCTCTTCTTTGTGAGTTCGCTGCTGTTTGGTGAGCTTGAACTTCTTGGAGAAGGTTTTCCCACACACACTACACCCATGGTGTTTCTTTCCTGTATGACTTCTCTTATGTTCATTGAGCCAAGACTTCTTGAGGAAGGCTTTTCCACATTCAGTACATTCATGGGCCTTCTCTATTTTGTGTCTTTGCTGACATTTAATTTCAGTATGAATTTGTTCATGATTAGCAAGGAGAAAGAATCTCCCATTTCCAATAAACTCAGCAGGCTTCTTTTTGTTACAGCTTCTACTCTGGTTGACTACATTTAAGTAGGATTTCAAAGTTTTCTTGTGTAAATGAAATGCATCATGATTTGGCCTTAAAGGAAAATAACTTTTGCTCTGATGAATAATATGCCAAAATGCAGTCTGTCTATATATGTTTGAACAGAATATATCCTTTTCCGCATATTTTGGATTTGCCAGTGTGACTGCACACGATATCGACTTTCTCAGTTTCTGGATCAGGGTGTCTTCATCTTCTAAGGCCCATGGTGATTCTCTTTGTTCCAGATTTGGTAACTTGATACTCCACTGATACCGGGTAGTTTTCCCTTCTAAGCAGGGGCCAGGAGCTGCCGCTCTTCCCAGGTAAAGTCAAGCCCACATCCTCCAGAGTCCGTCATCCCTGAATTCCTCTTGATTCCACTGATCTCCTAGTGGCTATACTTAACTTGTTAATTCTTTCATTTCTGGTTCCCTTTGATAAGTGATTTCTTATTAGGATCAATCCAATGATTGCTGGAAGAAATATCAGTAACCTCAGATATGCAGATAACACTACTCTTATGGCAGAAAGTGAAGAGGAACTAAAGAGCCTCTTGATGAAAGTGAAAGAGGAGAGTAAAAAGCTGGGTTAAAACTCAACATTCAAAAAACTAAAATGATGGCATCTGGTTCCATCACTTCATGGCAAAAAGATAGGGAAATGATGAAAACAGTGACAGATTTTGTTTTCTTGGGCTCCAAAATCACTGCAGATGGTGACTGCAGCCATGAAATTAAGAGATGCTTGCTACTTGGAAGAAAAGCTATGACCAACCTAGACAGTGTATTAAAAAGCAGAGACATTACTTTGCTTACAAAGGTCCATATAAGTCAAAGCTATGGTTTTTTCAGTAGTCATTTGTGGATGGGAGAGTTGGATCATAAAAAAAAGCTGAGTGCCAAAGAAGAAAGCTGAGCACTTTTGAACTGTGATGTTGGAGGAGACTCTTGAGAGGCCCTTGAACTGAAAGATCAAACTAGTCAATCCTAAAGAAAATCAGTCCTGTATATTCATTGGAGGGACTGATGCTGAAGCTGAAACTCCAATACTTTGGCCATCTGATATGAAGAATTGATTCATTGGAAAAGACCCTGATGCTGGGAAAGATTGAAGGCAGGAGGAAAAGGGGATGACAGAGGATGAAATGGTTGGCTGGCATCACCAACTCAATGGACATGTGTTTGAGAAAGCTCTGGAGTTGGTGATGGACAGGGAAGCCCGGCATGCTGCATTCCATGTGGTCATAAAGAGTTGGACACGACTGAGTTACTGAACTGAACTGAACTGGATGAGAAAAACTATATAATATCTCAAGCTTATTCTAGGCTTCATGCTGCCAATTTGAAATTCTGTCATTATAATAATTGGCATTATATACTTATAATTTTGAAAATATTTGATTTTTGAATATTTGCATCTTAAGTGCCTTTCAGTTCAGTTCAGTCGCTTAGTCATGTCCAACTCTTTGCGACCCCATGAACTGCAGCATGCCAGGCTTCCCTGTCCATCACTAACTCCTGGACCCTACCCAAACTCATGTCCATTGAGTTGGTGCTGCCATCCAACCGTCTCATCCTCTGTCGTCCCCCTCTCTTCCTGCCCTCAATGTTTCCCAGCATCAGGGTCTTTTCAAATGAGTCAGCTCTTCGCATCAGGTAGCCAAAGTATTGGAGCTTCAGCTTCAACATCAGTCCTTCCAATGAACACCTAGAAGTGCCTTTATTGACTAGTAAAATCATGACTTCTGCAATTCATTCCATATCAAGAATGTCTTCATTAAAGCTATCTTCATCAATACCCATGTTACCTACCTGTCCACTCTCTCTTTATATATCTTCTTCCTCTCTACCTTTGGATCAGCTAACATGTGTTCTAACACTGGTGATGCACATGTGTGGTAGCCCAGCCCCAGCTCCCCTGGTGAAACCCAGACTGGTTCAGTCTGAGCAGTCCCAGGCTTCCCAAGACCCTGGTGGCACAGGATGAGACCAGAAAGCATTGAGATCACACGATGCTACATTTCTTCTTGACTTTTATTTATTTAGTCTGCACAGGATCTTCCTTGCTTTGCATGGGCTTTCTGTAGTTGCAGCGAGTAGGGGTTACTCTTTGTTGCATAACAACTGAGGTGAAAAGATGATTTTCAGGCCATCACACAGTAGACAAGGGACATGATGTCCACCAAATGGCTTGTCATTGTGGTGGCTTCTCTTTGAAGGCACAGGCTCTAGGCGTATGGGCCTCAGTAGTTGAGGCGTGCAGGCCCTAGAGGTACAGGTCTCACACACTGCAGGTGGATTCTTTACCGCTGAGCCACCAGGGATGCCCAAGAATACTGGAGTGGGTAGCCTGTCCTTTCTCCAGCAGATCTTCCCAACTCAGGAATCGAAACAGGGCCTCCCAACCCAGGAATCAAACTGGGGTCTCCTGCATTGCAGGTGGATTCTTCACCACTGGCCACCAAGGAAGCCCTGTAGAGGGTGTGGGCTTCATTCATCGTGGCACACTGGGCTCAGTAGTTGTGGCTCATGGGCTTATTTGCCCCACAGTATGTGAAATGTTCCCGGATCAGGGACTGAACCCATATCACCTTTATTGACGAGCGAATTCTTATCCACTGAGCCACCAGGAAAGTCCTCTCCTAAACCGTTTTGAACAATCATGCCTTATATGAAAGAAAAGCAGTCTTGTCAAATCTTTCCTTCAAACAGTATGAATGCAATGAATTCTTAGGTGAGATGTTTTTTCCCAGTAGCGCGGAGCATCCTTTTATTTGTTTTGTGTCCTGATTTCAGATGTTCTCATGATCAGTACAATGTATGTGAGTCGACATGCTAACTGCTGGGCACCAGATATGAGGAGCCGGATGCCACTTCTTTATACTGGCAGCCAAATGGATATTGAATACAAGTATTGCAAATGATTTCTACATTTACATTGAACTTATATTTTAAAACTGAATGAAAAATTCTTTTATTTTAAAGATTTGATTTTAAGTTTGATTTTAATTTATATTTATAAATTACAATTGGTATAGTTTTTAATTTTATTAGATAATCTTGAACATTTTAGAAGAAAAACTTAGAAACAAAGTTAAACCCTCTTACACTGTTGGTGGGAATGCAAACTAGTACAGCCACTATGGAGAACAGTGTGGCGATTTCTTAAAAAACTGGAAATTGAACTGCCTTATGACCCAGCGATCCCACTGCTGGGCATACACACCGAGGAAACCAGAATGAAAGAGACACGTGTACCCCAATGTTCATCGCAGCACTGTTTATAATAGCCAGGAGTGGAAACAACCTAGAGGTCCATCAGCAGACGAATGGATAGGAAAGCTGTGGTACATATACACAATGGAGTATTACTCAGCCACTAAGAAGAATACATTTGAATCTGTTCTAATGAGGTGGATGAAAGTGGGGCCTATTATACAGAGTGAAGTAAGCCAGAAAGAAAAACACCAATACAGTATACTAACACATATATATGGAATTTAGAAAGATGGTAATGATAACCCTGTATATGAGACAGCAAAAGAGACACAGATGTATAGAACAGACTTTTGGACTCTGTGGGAGAGAGAGAGGGTGGGATAATTTGGGAGAATGGCATTGAAACATGTATACTATCATGTAAGAAATGAATCTCCAGTCTAGGTTGGATACAGGATGCTTGGGGCTGGTACACTGGGATGACCCAGAGAGATGATATGGGGAGAGAGGTGGGAGGGGGCTTCAGGATTGGGAACTCATGTACACCTGTGGCAGATTCATGTCAATGTATGGCAAAACCAATACAGTATTGTAAAATAAAAATAAATAAAAGGAAAAAATTTTTACATTAACTTTAATTTCTAATAAATTTATAATTATTAATTATAAATTATAATGTATTAATTATAAAATATATCCAAATTTTGTATACATTGACTACAATTACATCTTATTTTTTAGTCCTTTAGATTATTGTTGTTTATTTGCTAAGTCATGTCTGACTCTTTTGTGACTGCAAGAACTGTAGCCTGCCAGGTTCCTCCATCCATGTGGTTTCCCAGGCAAGAATAACTGGAGTGGGTTGTCATTTCCTTCTCTAGGGGACCTTCCCAACCCAGGAATCGAACTCATGTCTCCTACATTAGCAGGTGGATTCTTTACCACCAAACAACGAGAGAATCCTTTTAGATTATTCAGTTCAGTTTAGTTCAGTCGCTCAGTCGTGTCCGACTCCTTGCAGCCCCATGAATCGCAGCACGCCAGCCTCCCTGTCCATCATCAACTCCCGGAGTTCACTCAGACTCATGTCCATCGAGTCAGTGATGCCATCCAGCCATCTCATCCTCTGTCGTCCCCTTCTCCTCCTGCCCCCAATCCCTCCCAGCATCAGAGTCTTTTCCAGTGAGTCAACTCTTCTCATGAGGTGGCCAAAGTACTGGAGTTTCAGCTTTAGCATCATTCCTTCCAAAGAAATCCCGGGGCTGATCTTCAGAATGGACTGGTTGGATCTCTTTGCAGTCCAAGGGACTCTCAAGAGTCTTCTCCAACACCACAGTTCAAAAGCATCAATTCTTTGGCACTCAGCCTTCTTCCCAGTCCAACTCTCACATCCATACATGACTACTGGAAAAACCATAGCCTTGACTAGACAGACCTTAGTCGGCAAAGTAATGTCTCTGCTTTTGAATATGCTATCTAGGTTGGCCATAACTTTCATTCTAAGGAGTAAGCGTCTTTTAATTTCATGGCTGCAATCACCATCTGCAGTGATTTTAGGGCCCAAAAAAGTAAAGTCTGACACTGTTTCCACTGTTTCTCCATCTATTTCCCATGAAGTGATGGGACCAGATGCCATGATCTTTGTTTTCTGAATGTTGAGCTTTAAGCCAACATTTTCACTCTCCTCTTTCACTTTCATCAAGAGGCTTTTAGATTATTACTAGAGCACAAATTATTGTAAATCTTGGCTATAAAAACATAATGACTTTGATGAATTGAAGTCAAGAAGGATAATTTGTGTATTTAATGTGATTTATAAGTCATGTTTATCTTTCTTACTCAGGCAGACTTCACAGCCTATGGAGAACACCCAGACATGTAATAATGATTAAACTCAGCTATCATTGGTATTTTGCCAACTCTGAAGTATATAAAACCTGTACCCTTACATATATTTATCCTTTTTTGTTGTTGAAATGTACTAAGATAAAAGGATACAATGTATTCTGTTTGACAAATATTTAGTCATATGAAATGTGAGCTTCTGTTTCAGGCCCTCAGAATATAGGGCTGGGCTGGAAGGTGGTGTTCTCCTTCTCTTCCTCAGTAGCTGTCTGCAAACCCTCGTTCCCCACATGACAGGCTTGGGGCTGCTGCAAGCACTAGGCTCTATGTCGGGGACCCAAAGACAGTCCATGACTCAGTACTACTTGAGGATGGTGTCAGGGAAAGGGCTCTGCTGTGCCAGGTGACCACTGATAGAGGAACTATCATCGGTGGCCACAGGGTAGAGTCCCGTGATGACCGTGTAGTAACAACAAAAAAGGGCATGGGCATTGCTGGGCTGAAAATCCGCAACTTGTCCAATATGCTTTGAGAAAATGTAGTTGTTTAATTTTGTTCAGCAGACCTTTCTTCTTAGTGGTTTCAAGTCATACCTTTATCTGTATTTAGACTAATGGATCTTTCCTAACTGAGCATTGTTTCCAGAGGTGAAACTTTCCAAACCTAAGCTACAAGATGAATGGCCATACACCCTAGTTTGCTCAGAACCATCTCGATTTATGCCTGTTGTCCTAGTGTAATTATGAATGGTGCCCCTTTTCATTCAAAGATACTCTGATTTAGATGAGAGTTCATACAGTGCCTCTGATGACAAGTGGCCTTTTGATTGGTGAACATGAATGTTAATTTCTGTTCTCGTTTGGTCCACATGATGACTTCCTTCCAGACCCAGGTGGTCATCATTTGGTCCCAGCAACTATTACAGGCCAAGCAATATCCTGGATGCTAGAGGTGGAGTTGAGTAAGAAACCCTTTCCTGAAGGAGCCCATGGCTCTATTAGGAGAGAGAACACAGATGAGGTCACAGCCTATGAAACGTAGTGCCAACAGAGCCCGAGAGAAGTTCTGCTGAGGAAACTGGGACAGACCTAGAAAGGATGAAACCTGACCCCATGAAGTGTGGACCTCTAACATAACCTCAAAACCGCAGACTCTGCCATATTGGATATACCTCTTCGTTTTATCAGCTGCATCATCCAGAGCTGAGAAGTTCATCAGCGGGCAGATGACAGCTGATGGGAGACTGCATCAGGATGCCTTTCTGATGGTGAATCTGGGCCACCTCATGGGCTTTCCTGGTGGCTCACATGGTAAAGAATCCACCTGCAATATGGGAGGCCTGGGTTTGATCCCTGGGTTGGGAAGATCCCCTGGAGGAGGGCATGGCACCCACTCCAGTATTCTCGCCTAGAGAATCCCTATGGACAGAGGAGCCTGGTGGGCTACAGTCCATGGGGTCACAAAGAGTCAGGCACGACTGCGTGACTAAGTGTGGCACAGCACATCCAAGGTCAGTCTTTGAAGAGTGTCTCAGAGTCTGCGGTTTGGGGGGGTGCACAGGGACCTGCTGTGCCTTGTGTAGGGGACCCCAGCATGTGCTCAGAACCCTGGAAGGGACCCTGTGAGATTTCACAGTCAGCAATCCCGAGAGACAGTGCTCAGACCAAGGCAGGCACATGAGCTGTGTGCAGCATCCAGTCAGGAGACCTGGGTTCCTGAACCAGCCCTGCTGCCTACCACCAAGCAAATCACTTAATTCTTCCAGCGTTAATTTATACAGAAAATGAAAATATGAAGCTAAACAACCCATAGTGTTTGTTACGGCCTTAAAATTTTTATTGTATTGTGCTCCAACTACAATCCTTCAGTTCAGTTCAGTTGCTCAGTCGTGTCCAACGCTTTGAGACCCCATGAATTGCAGCACGCCAGGCCTCCCTGTCCATCACCAACTCCCGGAGTTCACCCAGACCCATGCCCATGGAGTCAGTGACGCCATCCAGCCATCTCATCGTCAGTCGTCCCTTTCTCCTCCTGCCCCCAATCCCTCCCAGCATCAGAGTCTTTTCCAATGAGTCAACTCTTTGCATGAGGTGGCCAAAGTACTGGAGTTTCAGCTTCAGCATCATTCTTTCCAAAGAAATCCCAGGGTTGATCTTCAGAATGGACTGGTGGGATCTCCTTGCAGTCCAAGGGACTCTCAAGAGTCTTCTCCAGCACCACAGTTCAAAAGCATCAATTCTTCGGCACTCAGCCTTCACTACAATCTTAAGTCAAATGACCTCCAATTAGCTAACTTGAGAAGATGCATAAAAATCAGAGCTAATTTCAAATAGTTTCTCCTTTTTATATGCTTTTGGTATAACTAAAAAAACCTTTTCTTTGTAGTTCATTTGTTGTTGTTCTTCAGTCACTAAGTCATGTCCGACTCTTTGTGACCCCATGGACTGCAGCACTCCAGGCTTCCCTGTTCTTTACTGTCTCTCAGACTTACCTCAAACTCATGTCCACTGAGTCAGTGATGCTGTCTAACCATCTCATCCTCTGCTACCCACTTCTTTTGCCTTCAGTTTTTCCCAGCATCAAGGTCTTTTTCAGTGAGTCAGCTCTTCACAACAGGTAGCCAAAGTTTTGGAGCTTCAGCTTCAGCTTCAGTCCTTCCAATGAATATTCAGGCTTGATTTCCTTTAGGATTGACTGGTTTGATTTCCTTGCAGTCCAAGGGACTCTCAAGAGTCTTCTCCAGCACCACGGTTCAAAAGCATCTATTCTTCAGTGCTCAGCTTTCTTTATGGTCCAACTCTCACATCACACATGACTATTGGAAAAACCATAGCTTTTACTATATGGACCTTTGTCGGTAAAGTAATGTCTCTACTTTTTAATATGCTATCTAGGTGGGACATAGGTTTTCTTCCAAGGAGCAAGCTCATGGAGATATCTGCAGCTATTTACATCATGAAAAAACAGATCCTGTAGAACCATATTTTTGATGAGGTAGCTAACCCGTAGCTCTTATCTGTTCAACCTTCTTGGTCATAAGTATAGGTAATTAGTTTCTGTCTGGGGAAAATTGTTGGTGACTGTGATGAAAAGATGATTTTCAGGGCATCACATGGTAGACAAGGTACACAATGTCCACCAAATAAGCATGAGGAGGAACGTATCCTCGGAAACCTCTCCCTATTCTGGCTCTCAGTGTTATAGGTGTCTTTCCAATACAAAAAAAAGGGGGGGGGGACAAGATGTGACACAGGATGCTGCTTGCAAAAGCCTCTCTGTCTAGACTTAAACATTCTTTCATTCATCCCAGCCATTCAACCAACAGATGTTTACTGAGAACCCATCATAAGTGCTAGACAGTGAGTTAAATGCTGGGGAACAGAAATGAGAAAGACACAATCTCTGCCCACTTACCGTAGAGTTAAGTAAATAGACAAGCAGCCATAATAATCACAGCTGACTTGCTGAGCACTTACTCTTGTCCAGGTACTGTGCTAAGCACTCACTTGTACTCTCCTATTTAGTCACGTGAGACATGTAGAGGGCAAAATGAAATAACATGCATGGAAAAATGCAAGTTGAGAAAGTGTAAGAAAGCTGGGACTTCTCTGGTGGTGGTCCAGTGGTTAAGAATCCACCTTGCAAAAAAAAAAAAAGAATCCACCTTGCAACGCAGAGGGTGCAGGTTCAATCCCTGGTTTGGGAACTGAGATCCCACATGCCATGGAACAAATAAGACCACGCACCATAGCTAGAGAGCATACATGCCTCTGAGCCACACCACAATCAGAGTCTGCATGCCTCGCAT
Organism: Aepyceros melampus; assembly: GCA_006408695.1. NCBI lineage: Eukaryota > Metazoa > Chordata > Mammalia > Artiodactyla > Bovidae > Aepyceros > Aepyceros melampus. The sequence goes on along the minus strand of SJXQ01010309.1, from coordinate 253,404 downwards.
GGTGCAATGAAGATCCTGTGTGCTACAACTAAGATTGTGCGTGCTAAGTCACTTCAGTCATGCCCAGCTCTTTGCGACCCTATGGATTGTTGCCCACCAGGCCCCTCTGACCATGAGATTTTCCAGACAACAACACCGGAGTGGGTTGCCATGCCCTCCTCCAGGGGATCGTCCCAACCCGTGTCTCTTATGTCTCCTGTGTTGGCAGGCAGGTTCTTTACTGCTAGCGCCACCTGGGAAGCCCTGCAAGTAAGATTGGATGCAGCCAAATAAATAAATAAACTTTTTTTTTTTTTTTTAAAGAAAGTCACCTAAGATCACACAGCCAGCAGGTGATTGGAGCTGGGATTTGAGCCTTGGCCATGTGATCCAGAGCCCATGTCTTCTTCAGATTCAGCAGGTGGCAAGTGTCTCTGCAGGAAATCAGTAATTATGGCCAAGAGAGAGAAGGGCTGCAACAGAACAGGGGAATATTGACATCTGAGGCCCAGCGAGATTGCTTAGAGAAAAGGGCAGGTCTTCTCCCCATGCAGACAAGTGATTCTGTGCACACCTGATGGATACTTCTGGTTTCACTTTACTTTCACTAATTTGGTATTGGGACTTTGTAAATAAGTTAGTTTTGAGGGCTGGGGAAAAGGCATCCTCTGACTTGCTAACTTTGGGCAATAGAAAGATTATTTTCTTAAAATAATTTTTATTGGAGTATAATTGCTTTGCAATGTTATGTTAGTTTCTACTACAGCAAAGTGAACCAGCTACATGGATACATATTAGTCCTTCTTTAGCAATGAAGTGAAAGTCACTCAGTCGTGTCCAACTTTTTGCGACCTCAAGGGCTATACAGTCCATGGAATTCTCCAGGCCAGAATACTGGAGTAGGTAGCAGTTCCCTTCTCCAGGGGATCTTCCCAACCAAGGGATTGAACCCAGTTCTCCCATGTTGTAGGCGGATTCTTTACCAGCTAAGCTATTAGGGAAACCCTCTTTAGCAATCATTATCATTTTACCAATTCATCCTAAAACAAATCCCCATCCCTTATTTACTCTAGTGCAACAGTATAAGTGTAAAAACAAACTATCACCATCACTTTTAAAGATCTTTATACATTTTCATATCATTTATAAAAAAAGAAAATTTTATCTTTACTTGTAAAATGGGACGTGGTTCTTAGCAGCTGTCAGTTGACTGACACTCGAGGGCCTAAGAGCTGCAGGAGAATTTCTCCTTTCAAAAGAAGCAGGAAAGCAGGCTGAGCTGTGTGGTTCAGCCAGGCTCCCATGAGGTACATGAGGCTATTTCCATCACCTTTCTCCACTATGCCTTGGTTTGAAGTCAGAGTGTCACATCACTAAGCAAATAGTGTGGTTAGAAATCATGAGAAGCAAGAGGTGGCAAGCCAATAAAAGAGCAAGTCATGGAAGTTTTGAGTATGAAGACTCACAACAGGGTAATGATGTCCATGGGCTGTTCCATGGGTATGGCCAGTAGAGGCTGCCTTGCCTTTCCTGGGCTTCAGTCCCCTCTGGAGAGACCCCCTCACCAGAGAATGAGATTTAACCTTTAGTTGCTAAAATGAGCTTAGATGACAGCTCAGGCCTCTCAGTCTGCAAATGGGCTTTGATTACTCCAATTCACAGGAACTGTTCTAGGATTCAAATGAATCAAGAAAATTACCCCAGCTTCAGCCTCTCACAAGGAAAATTCCACTTGCACTCTGGGTCCTGTGCCTGCGCATGTCCACTATGATGACAGCATGCTTCCCTGTAAATGCATTTGAAGCTCTGTTGACTTCTTGCAAATGGATAAGCTTCCTGCTTTCCCTTTGGTAGCACTTAATATTCAACAGTGGACTTGCTTCCTAGCAAGAACTATATCCAGTAAAGATCCTCTGTATTAGAATTCAATAAACATACAACATAACTTTTCTGGAGGAAAGCTTGATAATGTATATCATATCCTTAAAAACTCTTATATCATTATGTAGATCCCTTTGAGTGGCAAGAAACAGAAACTTTGGGGTGGGAGGTGGGAAGGAGGTTCAAGAGGGAAGGGACATATGTGTACCTATAGCTGATTTGTGTTAATACATGGTAGAAACCCTGGTGGCTCAGATGGTAAAGAATCCACCTGCAGTGCGGGAGACCTGGGTTCAATCCCCGAGTCAGGAAGATCCCTTGAAGGAGGGCATGCAACCCACTGCAGTATTCTCACCTGGAGAATCCCCAGGGACAGAGGAGCCTGGAGGGCTACAGTCCATGGAGTTGCAAAGAGTGACAAGACTGAGCAACTACGCACAGCACAACACAGCATGGCAGAAACCAACACAATATTGTAACACAATATCATCCAGTTAAGAATAAAAGCACCAGTACAGTGTACTAACACGTATATATGGAATTTAGAAAGATGGTAACGATAACCCTGTCTGCAAGACAGCAAAAGAGACACAGATGTATAGAACAGTCTTTTGGACTCTGTGGGAGAGGGACAGGGTGGGATGATTTGGGAGAATGGCATTGAAACATGTATAATATCATGTAAAAACGAATCGCCAGTCTAGGTTTGATGCAGGATACAGGATGCTTGGGGCTGGTGCACTGGGATGACCCAGAGGGATGGTATGGGGAGGGAGTTGGGAGGGGGGTTCAGGATTGGGAACACGTGTACACCCATGGCGGATTCATGTTGATGTATGGCAAAATCAATACAGTATTGTAAAGTAAAATAAAGTAAGAAAAAAAAAAAAGAATAAGTAATAAAAATAGAAAAAAGAAGCAGAAATCTCTTTAAGATAACCATAGGTGAAAGGGGACAGTTTCGTACAAGGGCAGAAGTCCATCCTTTGTGCTTCCCACCACTAGGCCTTAGGAAAGGCCCCCAAAAAGGGATGGCTGCAGAGAAGGCCAGATGTTTATGTTTTCTTTCTCAAAATCACATTTTGAAAGAATAGGATCCCCCCTCTCTCTTGTCAGTCTCTGCTGCCCAGAGATTGACCTATCTCTGAGTCCCAGTTTCAGGTTCCTAAAAGCAGTTGTCTGATTGGCCCTGCCCTGCTGCCAATCAAGGAGACAGGATCACAGGTATAAAATCCAGGTACCACAGGGGGAGCAGGAGGTATTGTTTCGGGAAGTGAGTTTTACTGAGGACCTTCCTTCTGGCATTTATAAAAGTCCCAACATATGAATTTGATTGGATAAATTATGTATTCCCTAATTTAGAAATACAGTTAAATCATTTTTCAAAATATTTGGCAAAATTAGAAAAATGTTCCTAATATTGTTCAGTGAAAGGGGCAAGTTACAGAGTAACATTTGTTTTTCATTATATAATAAAAATAACTATTACATAATGGAAATAATTTTACTATTGTTTTTAGTGTGTACACAGATGTATGGAGAAAAGATTACAAAAGAAAATGTTCATATATACATTGTGTGTGTGTTTCCTTTATTTTCAAATATTTTGTGTTGATATTTATGACTTTTATAATCAAAGTAAATTTATTAAATTATTTGACAAATTAATAAACTTACCTGAGATGGAAATTTTAAAAATTCAACTTAATCCTGAATCAGATATTTACAATCTCTAGAATCATATAAGTAAATGCAATAAAAGGTTACCTAAAAAGAATAAGTAACAGTTTGAGGAAATAATTAACTGCTTTAAAATTTTGCAATGTTCTATTTAAATGCTTCTTTAAATTCAGTGGCTCAGCTGGTTAAGAATCTGCCTACAATGTGGGAGACCTGGGTTCAATGCCTGGGTTAGGAAGATCCCCTGGAGAAAGGAAAGGCTACCCACTCCAGTATTCTGGCCTAGAGAATTCCATGAACTGTGTAGTCCATGGGGTGGTAAAAAGTCGGACACAACTGAGAGACTTTCACTTGAAGTCAGGATTTTGAAAAAGTTCCTGGTCTGAAGTCACATTGTTTTAAAGCCAGATTTTTAAACATCTTTTTAAATGTATAATTTAAATACTGCATGCAATTTAGGACTAACAATAACTCTACTATTAAGTATGATTGGAAAATGTGGACAAGTCAGAGGGAGAGAAACATTCAGTGGGAAAAAGATGATTACATTGTTCCATACACACCACTGGTGCTTCTTTCTTTACAGTGAAGTGAGAGAATTGCTACTCTGATTTATAATGTTTAGCTGTTTAGACACAGGGCATATGACCCTCTGCCTGCCCTCCTGCTCCAGCCCTTGAACGTCAGGGTGGCTGGCTGCATACTCAGCACCTTTTCCTGAACCAGAGGGAGAGGCAGCAGTAGTGGGGGCCTTGCCATCTGCGAATCATGGTTGGAACACTCTGCAGCTATTCTCAACCATCTCTTCCACATACCTTCCCAGCTCCTCCATCCCCTTCTTTTTTTAAAATTATTTAATTATTTATTTATTTTTGGCCTTGCGAGGTCTTCATTGCTGCGCTTGGACTTTCTCTCCTTGTGGTGAGTGGGGGTCACTCTCTAGTTGCCGTGCACAGGCTTCTGCCTGCGATGGCTTCTCATGTGGAGGGCAGGCTCTAGGGCTCCTGTGCTTCAGAAGGTGCAGCACTTGGGCTCAGCAGCTGTGGCCTTGGGCTTAGCTGCTCTTCAGCATATGGGATCTTCCCAGATGAGGAGTCAAACCTGTGTCCCCTGCATGGGTAGGAACATTCTTATCTACTGTATCACCAGGGAAGTTCTGGTGTCCTCTCTTAGAAGATGCTACAAGGAAACCCCAATGCTCATTACATCATTTGGTGGAGACTTCAGATTTCTACAGGGCAACTTTGCTTTTTAGACCTTTGCTACTCAAAGTGTAGTCTAGAGGTCCCCAGCCTCAGCCCTGGAAGTGGGGTGGAAATGCAGACTTCCAACTGCCTGAGGGGCATTGACTCACTATTGCTTGGAATCCTAAGGGACACATTTGGGAAGGTCTGGAAGAGGCAGTCAGTGCTTCAGGTAATCCTCAGGCAGGGAAGATGAGAGCAGAAGGCCTGGACTTGGGCCTTGGAGAAGAATAAGAACAGAAAAGGAATGGTGAGAAGTCCAGGACAGCAGCACAGTAACGGAAACCTGAGAGACGAGTTTCCCACCATGTCCAGAGCCACCAGGCCCGGCTGTCTCATCCAGCAGGAGGACTCTGAGACTTGGCATTTAGGCGACAGAGTACAAGGTGTGTCTGTGACTGGGGCTGGGGTGGGGGGGCCCTGCCCTATAGAGACAGAGGGCAGGGGAAAGATGACAAGAATCTGAAAGGGGTGAGAAAAAGGAATGAAGTAAATAAAGAAATAGATTTTAAGAGATGAAACAGCTAGGAGATATTCCACACACATTTGAATGATAAAGGGACCACAGAGGCAGCATTGCAGACCCTGTGCTTTTTGGGGACGCACAGAAGGACCTTGGGCAGAGGGTGAGAGCAAAGCCTAGGTCAAAGGAAAACCAGAGCAGGACAGCAGTCAAAGCAAAAAAAAAACATATTTCATTTGGGACCAGCACCATAGGTCGTCAAGTTGCGGTGCTGGAACCAGACAAACTTAAAGGAAATCAATCCTGAATATTCATTGGAAGGGCTGATGCTGAAGCTGAAGCTTTAATACTTTGGCCACCTGATCAAAGAGCTGACTCATTGGAAAAGACCTTGATGCTGGGAAAGATTGAAGGCAAGAGGAGAAGGGGACGACAGAGGATAAGATGGTTAGATAGCATCACTGACTCAATAGACATGAATTTGAGCAAACTCTGGGAGATAGTCAAGGACAGAGGAGCCTGGCATGCTGCAGTCCATGAGATCACAAAGAGTCAGACATGACTTAGCAATTGAACATTTCAACATTAAGTACGTTCAGTTGCTCACTTGTGTCCGACTCTTTGTGACCCCATGGACTGCAGCACACTCGGCTTCCTTGTCCATCACCAATTTCAACATTGCTATCGACTGAACTGAACTGAACTGGTAGGGGGAAAGATACCTCAATATAGAACAGGTCTCAACTCCAAATAAGACATGGGCAAGTGGGAGTTAATAGCTGAGGAGCCAAATGAGGACCAGTGGATCGTAAATTTCTAGGAGGAGACATCAGGGTAAGTTGGGGAGAGTGTGTCTGGCCAAAGAGATATAACAGAATTCTAGCTGAAGGCAGCTCAGGGTGGTCAGAGGTCATCTGTGGGACATGGGGTGGGGGTGGTGAGAAACCCTGTCAGATATTGAGGATGAGATTCTCATTAAATTGACTTAGCAAGGTTCTTGCTGAAACTGAATTTTGAAAAGAAGTACACAGATGGGCCTAGGAGAAGATTCAGGAGTCTGCCTGACTGAAGTTTGGCCAAAAAAAATCTCTGTCCCTGGAGACGGAGAGGCAGCTTTGGTCCCTCATAAGGTGAAAATACTCAACCCTCCTGGAATAATCTTGTGCACCCCACACCCCTCCCCACGGCAGGATACCACGGCCATCAGTTCTCTTCCATCACCCTGGGCTCAGCTCCCTGGCCTCAGAGGTGCTACTGGCTAAGCCAAAGAGGGCCTCCTCCTTTTCAGCCTCCTGGGCTAAGTAAGGACATTCCTGGTCTGGATATAACAGGAGGGGCTCCATGTAGGAGTCTGCGCTGCCTGAAGACCCAGCTGGGTGCCATCTCCTTGCCTACAGTTCTGAGATCATGGCAATTCTGGCAGTAGTGGCTCTTCCCAGGCAAGCTGGGGTCTCCCCTTGGACCACCGAGGCCTCTGCACACCAGGTCTCCTCCCCACATCTAGCTCCGCCAGCCACCCAGGTTCTGCTCCCCACTCCCTCCCTGTGGCTGCAGCCCTCCTCATTGGCTGGTTTCCACCCTCCCATGTCACCCTCCCTTCTTTCCCATCCTACCCCATGATCCCAATCTCTTCCTGCTCCTTCCACCACCCTTCACAGCGGCTTTGTGTTTCAGATATCTCTGAAATCTGCCCATTCCTAGAGTTTCCTCTCTGGCCCCCAAGGGTGGGAGAAGTCTCTCCATACCACATACCATGCAGCTACCTCCCACTTGCTCTGGTGATGGGATTTAATTTTGAGATCCTAATAGCGATGAGATCCTAATCTGTTCCTGGTGCTCTTTAAGTACTCTGTGTGCTGTGCTTAGTTGCTCAGTCTTGTCCAACTGTTTGTGACCTTGTGAACTGTAACCCTCCAGGCTCCTCTGTCCATGGGGATTTTCCTGGCAAGAATACTGGAGTAGGTTGCCATGCTTCCGCCCAGGATCTTCCCAATCAGGGGATCGAGCCCAGGTCTCCCACATTGCAGGCAGATTCTTTGCTGTCTGAGCCCCCAGTGAAGCCCCTTAAGTGCTCTCTGTATGTGGAAATGTATCCATGTCACACCACGTGGTTGACAGTACCAGAATGTGGGCAGCCTGGCTCCGGACTCCACACCCTGCCTCTGTGAAACCACGCTTTCCCTTCCCAGCCCAGCCCTCTCTACTTGGGGCAGATGCAACCTTCTGGCTGGGGAACATTTAGTCCCATGAACTTGTTGTTCAGCCCCTCAGCCGTGTGCTAGTCTTTGCGACCCCATGGACTGCAGCACACCAGGCTTCCCTGTCCTTCACTGTCTTCCGGAGTTGAGTCAATGATGTAGGGAAGATGCAAAAGCACCCAGAAGAATGAAGGGCCAATCATCTTTTGTAACACATTAAAAAAATTATTTATTTTTGGCCTCTCTGGGTCTTCATTACTGTGTGAGGGTTTTCTCTAGCTGTGTGGCGAGTGGGGGCTGCCCTCTTGCTGTGGAGCATGGGTGCTAGGTGCGTGGGCGTCTGTGCTTGCTGCACGTGGGCTCAGCAGTTGTGGCTTGCAGGCTACACAGCACAGGCTTGGTAGTTGTGGCATACAAGCTTAGTTGCCCTGCAGCATGTGGGATCTTCCCAGACCGGGGATCAACCCCATTTCCCCTGCATCGCAATGCAGATGCTTAACCACTGAACCACCAGGGAAGCCCTGTCGTTTTCTTAATAGGGGTGTTATCAAGACCTAGGTGGTGCTAATGTGCCTATAGCACTCAGAGCTCCTTAGATGAAAGTTTCTATTAAACAGATGAGATCTCCTTCAGAAAATCCCTTGGCTTTGCCCCCACATATCACAGATAGACAGCAAGCCTAGTTTTTGCTTCTCTAACTCTAGTTTAGAGGTGAGTGCAGAGCTTGTGCAATATTCTGTCCCATCTAGCTCTTGGCTATTGATATAAAAGCATAACTAGAATTTCTGCCATGTAGTTTTCTTGACACCTCTGGTCTCTGTTTTCTGAAGTTTTCAAAACAGTTTAATCAAAGCTGTCTATATTACTGGGGTTTTAGCCTGACAACTCTAATAGGGACTGAGGGAGTTCACTGAACAGTGACAGCCTATAGATGCTGCACCAGAGGGAGAGGCGTCAGCAGGTGAGGTAGACAGGGAGGCTCCCAGAGGATGGCTTGGCCATAGGTGGGCAGATAGCCACCTGTGTAACCACTCTGGCCTCCTTGGAGTGACTCAGATCAATAACTATGATGTGCTTTCTACTGTGCTGGTGGGCATGGATGCTACACCACCAGAGTACAGTGAGAGGGGACACAGTGAGGTCAGCGAGATGGCATTTAAACAAAATCTTCAGCAATAGGTAGAATTTGGACAGGTGATCATGAGGAATAAAGACTTTGTAACCAACTAGATGCTAGGCACAGAGCTAGGAATGAGGATGATTGGTGATGTGCTGGGAAAGGAGGAAGGCCAGGGAAGACCAGAGAGAATTTGGGCCTAAAGTCGTAACAGAAAGGCAGATATCCAACTGGAGGCGTTGTGAGGGAGGAGGAGGCTGGCAGAGTCACACAGGGCAGTTTGGAGGGCGTGGCTTGGTGTTGGGAAAGCCAGGCATGCCAGGGTGGATGATGAGACCTGGAGTATGGATGGAACAATGGAATAAAACAAAGTGATATTTTGAAGACCATTAGAAATATGATACACCTTGTTTACCAAGTAGACCTATAGGATGAAGTTGTGAACTCTATCACAACATGATAAGGATCAACATACTAGGGAGATTTCCTCTTCCATCCACCTCTCATCCATTTGAAAAGTGTTTATGAAAGGCACCCTTGGGCACAGGCCAGTGACTGTCATTTACTCAAAGGCGGGAGCTGTTTTCCTTTGCTTCCTGTCTTGCAGGTTAGACGGGGTCAGGGTCACTGACAACAGAACACATGTTTCATATTTTCAGTGTCAGCAGCATCTCTCTCGCTGTTTGGAAATGAGAGTGACTCATTGTACTTGACGATTTTCATGTATCTATTACACTAAACAATATTTTCACAGAAATTAAAAAGTAAAATACAATCACAGAAACTTAATAACGGTTTTCATTTTTCCATATTCATTTCCATTCTTCATAGCATCTTGGTATGGCATCACCAACCCAATGGACATAAGCAAACTCAAGGAGATGGTGAAGAACAGGGAAGCCTGGAATGCTGCAGTCCACAGGGTTGCAAAGAACTGGACTTAGCAACTGGACAATAAATTTTGATAATATTTTAAGTTAAAAAGATTCAAGGACATAGATCAAATTCAAGCAGTCACAGTAGAGTAAAAATGCCATGGGTGGCAAAGAGTCGGACACGACTGAGCGACTTCACTTCACTTCACTTCACTTCCTGAAAGTCAGTGTTTTTAGCTTCATAAAGATTTAGCCAAGTGCCGCAGTCTGGCTAATGATGAAAGAAGCAAGGAGCAAGCTGGCTCACGTCTCCTGGTGAGCAGAGAGCTCCAGCGAGTTCCATTGAACTCCACCAGGGAGCTTGGATGACCATCCGCAGATCTCAAAGGGGTGACATTCACAACGCAAGAACCAGGGGCCCATTTAAGAAATGTCACGGAAGCATGAAGAGAACAACAGAAGGAAGGAAAATGCATTCCACACCTGGGAGTGTGTGGACGTTGAGAACAGATTGTTTAGAGGAAGACAGAGGAATTCGCTTTACTTCTCAGTCATTGCCACATAGTTTGAAATTTTACTTATTTACTTATTTTGGCTGCACTGGGTCTTTGTTGCTGGGTGCAGGCTTCCTCTAGTTGTGGAGAGTGGGAGCTACTCCTCATCGGGGTGCATCGGCTTCCCAGGAGTGGGTTCTCACGGATGGCTTCTCTTGTTGCGGAGCACAGGCCCTTGGGCACACGGGCTTCAGTGGCTGCGGCTCGCAGGTTCTAGAGCTCCAGCTTAGTAGCTGTGGTGCATGAGCTAGTTGCTCTCCAGCATGTGGAATCTTCCCAGACCAGGGATCGAACCGGTGTCCCCTGCATTGGCAGGCAGATTCTCATCCACTGCGTCACCAGGAAGTCCCATTGCCAAACTTTCATTTCTCCATCAGCCATTTTTTTATCTCCTTCATCTTCTCTCTAACTACATTTATACACTCTCATTAAGCCAACGATTTTATATGAATTTGAAGCCATTTTCACATTATCTGAGTTCAGGCTGCTATAACAATGATAGCACAGACTGGGCAGCTTAAACAACAAGTAAGTATTTCTCATAATCTGGAAACTGAGAAATGCAAGACCTAGGTGCCAGCAGATGCGGTATCTGCCTGCCTCCTGGTTTGCAGACGGCCGCCTTGTCGTGGTGTCCTCACAAGGTGGGAGGTGGTGAGACAGGCAAGATCTCTTGTATCTTCTTATCAGGGTACTATTCTATCACAAGGACTCCACCCTCAGGACCTAATCAGTCCCCAAAGACCCCACCTCTAAATACCATTCCACTGGGGATCAGAGTTTCCACATATGGATTTGAACTATAACCCCTTAACTCACATGGATAGTGCCAAAAATGCTGGCACTGTTCTTCCCAGGATACCAATGTCTCCTGAAATCAAATTATAAAGCAGACACTGTCTATTTTGTGACTACCTGCCTTCTTTTTGGTATGATCATGAGGATTTCATTTGGGCGAGGTCTTTTTTAAAAAATCCTATTTACTTGTTTATTTTTGGCTGTGCGAGGTCTTCGTCGCTTCACACAGGGTTTCTTTGGTTGCAGCAATCAGGCTACTCTCTAGTTCTGGCCTGTGGGCTTCTCAATGTGATGGCTTCTCTTGTTGCAGAGCGGGGCTCTAGGCTTTTGGGCTTCAGTGGTTGGGGTATGTGGGCTGCAGAGCCTGGGCCAGCAGCTGTGGGGAACGGGCTTAGCTGCTCCGCAGCATGTGGGGTCTTCCTGGATCAGGGATCAAACCCATGTCCCTTGCACTGGCTGGTGGATTCTTAGCCACCGGACCACCAGGGAAGTCCCTGGACTAGGTCTTAAGGATCGAATTTCTATAGTTGGAGATAATGGGGTGGGATTTCAGATGAAGGGGGAAAAAGTGAACAACTGCTTCTAGACCTATATTCTTACAAAGGACTAAAAATCTCAGAGGCTTTTCTAAATGTAAAAATTCACACAGATTCTTCTGGTTGTTTTCAAGGGGGCTTTTAGCATTTTCCACAGAGCAGATGAGCCGGTTCTCTTTGCTATGTGAAGTATGGTGTTGACAGGGAAGGGCCCAGTTTTGAACCCCATGTGAGTCCTGTGGCTTTACCCAGAGAAGGTGATTCTGTTCTTACAGGCACAGGGAGTGCCTCACACCTGCCTAGAGTTGGTGACAGACTGGCTGTTTCCATGAAAACCTCCCTCTGACTGGAAAAATAACCCACCCCCTTGAAATAGTCAAAGCACATTTCCTGCCAAAAAGTAGATCTCTGAAACCACCTCCTTGTCGTTTCTTTCTTGCCTCATCCTTTTTTTGCCTTGATCACGAACACTGCCCTCCAGTCACACAGGGAGTCGGATACACCATGAAGACTGTCTTCCATCTCCTGTTCTTTCTGGGTGTGGGAGTAAAGAGCAGAGAACTGTCCTCTTTCAGGGTAGCATCTGGAATAACCAGTAACAGATGCAGGAATGAGTCATCATCCTCAGGGAGCCTGCCTGCCTCCAAGCTGAGAGCGTCAGTCAGGAGGGCTGGCTGGATCTACCAGCTGACTGCCTGCTACGTCGGCAATAGAGTTCCTTCCCCAACTTGTCAGCTGTTTGCCACAGTGCCTGGAATTTCACCATGAGCTTCAACAACTGGCTTGCGAGAGCTGGTTACTTGACTTTTAGCAGGGCTAGAATGCTGCCCTATGGTTTTCCATGACATGGCAGGGTCTTCACCGGGGCGAGTGGGCTCACAGATTATTTATTTGAAACAACAAATTCATTCAACAGACATCTGAACTAACAGCATACTTGAGAGTCAGCTGTGAAGAAGGCACTTTGTGGTGGTTGAGAGAAAGAAGAGGAAGGAGCCCAGCCCTTGTCTTCGGCTACAGAGACCTCATTACTGAAACACCAAACATAAAGGGGCCCGACCTATCCAAAACCATAACGGATACGGGCCAGGTGGATGCAATATCAAAGGGCTGGCTTCACTGGCATGACGGAGAGAGAAACTTTCACATGAGTCACCCTCCCTCTCTGACATGTTACCCCTGAAGGCTGGTATAGTTTCCCCCGTAGCGAAAGTGAAGGAATTTAGGCTTCAACAGGTTTTGAGCACTTCTGTGGTGGCCAGGTGTCTGACCACAGCGCCCCACTTCAGGTGCACCCAGTTTCAGTGCCTCTGGACTTTACCCAAAGCCACTGGGTCTTGGCAGCCCCCAGGTGTCCCAGAAGTGCCCCCAGGACAAGCTTGAACCTTGGGGGATAGCTTTGCTGTTTGTGTCTCTGTTACTAGTTAATTTATTTATTTACTTTAGTTGGAGGCCAATTACTTTACAATATTGTATTGGTTTTGCCATACATTGACATGAATCCGCCATGGGTGTACATGTATTTCCCATCCTGAACCCCCCTCCTACCTCCCTCCCCATCCCACCCTTCAGGGTCATCCCAGTGCACCAACCCTGAGCACCCTGTCTCATGAATTGAACCTGGACTGGTGATCTGTTTCATATATGATAATATACATGTTTCCATGCTATTCTCTCAGATCATCCCACCCTTGCCTTCTCCCACAGAATCCAAAAGACTGCTCTATACATCTGTGTCTCTTTTGCTGTCTTGCATATAGGGTTCATTACATCTTTCTAAATTCCATATATATGTGTTAGTATACTGTATTGGTGTTTTTCTTTCTGGGTTACTTCACTCTGCATAATAGGCTCCAGTTTCATCCACCTCATTAGAACTGATTCAAATGTATTCTTTTTAATGGCTGAGTAATACTCCATTGTGTATATGTACCACAGCTGTCTTATTCATTCATCTGCTGATGGACATCCAGGTTGCTTTCATGTCCTGGCTATTATAAACAGTGCTGTGATGAACACTGGGGTACACGTGTCTCTTTCAAGTCTTGGTTTCCTCAGTGTGGTGCCCAGCAGTGGGATTGCTGGGTCATATGGCAGTTCTATTTCCAGTTTTTAAAGGAATCTCCACACTGTTCTCCATAGTGGCTGCACTAGTTTGCATTCCCACCATCTGTTAATAGATTTTAAAGGAAGGTATTGACCTGGGGAGAGGAGCTCCAGGACAGCAACTATTAGCCAAGATGTCAGCTGTGTAATGGAAATGTTGGTGATCATCTTGGGTGTTCAATTATCATACTGAAAATATTACTGCTGTGTTTTACTAACAAGTAATTTAGAATATTTAATAAATTATAGCCATAAACCCAATTTATTATCAATAACCCAGTGATTAACCTTAGACACATTAATCTAATGTTAAGAGATTTTAAAAAAGGCAAAGGGACCACTGTTCTGTGTCTCTTCATTTCATCCCATGAGGGGTGATGGGAGATAATCTCAGGCAAGATTTTTTCCTTTGATGCTCCTGTATCTTTATCTGTAAAGAGGGGCAATAATGTAAAATATGTAACATTGATTCATTTCTTCATTCATAATTCATTCAACAAATAGTCACTTGAAGCCTTACTCTGAATCAGGAGGCATTATTGTTCCCAAGAGTAAACAAGACAGATAAAGATCTCCCTATTGTGGAGTTTACATTCTGGTAGGGACTCAGAACCCTTCTGAGAAAAACAGCTGAAATGGCACCTGCCAAGAAAGAACTCCACAGTTCAAGACATTGAAACAGTTTAATCCTTAGGTAAAGCAGTTTTTGGTATGTGTCTCTATACAGTCTCTAAGAAAAGTTTTCTGGGAACAAATAGCAAATACCTCAATAAGATGTTGATGAATAAAGAAATGCTGTTTGGAACAGCGCAAAGTTTTACAGCATTTCAGAGGGTCAGTGACCACATGATCGTCTCTTCATTTTGTAAAGAAGAGATTTCACTGGCTAAGTGAAATCAACAAAGAACAAGGCAGGCTGCCTCTATCCAAATTCTTGCCTAAGAAAGATGCTTAGCACTAGGATCATCCCACTATTTTACCTTATACATGTTTGGAGTTTAACTATCTTTACTTCTCTGAATCTATTTATCTCAAAGAAGGTGATGGCACCCCACTCCAGTACTCTTGCCTGGAAAATCCCATGGACGGAGGAGCCTGGTAGGCTGTAGTCCATGGGGTCGCGAAGAGTAGGACACGACTGAGCGACATCACTTTCCCTTTTCATTTTCATGCATTGGAGAAGGAAATGGCAACCCATTCCAGTGTTCTTGCCTGGAGAATCCCAGGGATGGGGGAGCCTGGTGGGCTGCTGTCTATGAGGTCGCACAGGGTCGGACACGACTGAAGCGACTTAGCAGCAGTAGCAGCAGTATTACCCAAATAATGGATTTTACATAGCTTGGCTGATGTCCCTGATTCATTTCATATTGCATTTATATTATGACTTCTCTGGAAATAAATTATATTTGATCTAAACACTTAATTGGATTATGCTTTTTTGCAAAGACCATTTCTTTTTGCAATTGCTGTGAAAACCGCGTGGGACCAAGTTTCTAACAGCACTGAACTCTTTCTACATGAATTTCAAAGCAACTTCGAAGATGTTAATTTCAAGAATACATCTTTAAACATCACCCACCTTATTAAACAAGTGTTCGAGGTGAGAAAGAAGGATTCAGATTGAGCTGATGTCCCTGATTCATTTCATATTGCATTTATATTATGACTTCTCTGGAAATAAATTATATTTGATCTAAACACTTAATTGGATTATGCTTTTTTGCAAAGACCATTTCTTTTTGCAATTGCTGTGAAAACCGCGTGGGACCAAGTTTCTAACAGCACTGAACTCTTTCTACATGAATTTCAAAGCAACTTCGAAGATGTTAATTTCAAGAATACATCTTTAAACATCACCCACCTTATTAAACAAGTGTTCGAGGTGAGAAAGAAGGATTCAGATTGGATCTATATAGCATAGAGTTATCTAGTAATAGACTAGTACCAAAAAACTCAACCTCCTGGCTTGATAAGTAGTCCTTCAAATACTGGGCAACCCCAGCTATTATTTGGTGGTTTTTTCCACTGCTTTTGAATATGGTATGCTAATAACACTTGACAGCAATATCTTTTATTGTAGAGCTTGTCACATTCATGACATTCTAAAAATATTTTCTAAGGAATTTTGAGCCAGAAGATAAATCTATCACACATTTAAAACAGAACTTTGCAATTTATTGCTACAACTGTGTTCAGAATTATCTAAGAATTTTATTATTACTATTATTATTTGAGGTAACATTGATATTTATAACACTATGTAAGTTTCAGAATTATCCAAGTGTTACTTCAGAGGCAATGACCCTAAGTAACAGCTGAAATGCAGTGTTTTTTTGTTTTAAATGAGGAAATTTAATTCTCATCTGAGCCCTGTTAAGTCTTGTTCAAACCAGCCAGACAGTAAAGCTGATGAGGACTCTGTATAATTTTAATGGCTGTGCTCTGAGACATACTTCAAAATGGCACACCTGACCCCCTACACTATTGGGATGTTACTTCTCTGCCTATGAAAAAACTTCCTGCTGCTTTTCAGTTTGTTCGCAAACATCAAGCTGCCTAGAGCTCTTTGATTTCTGCGACTCCAAAAGGAATCGTGGAGAAAGCAAAGACCACGCGACAGGTTTGGCGAAGTCTTCACCTGCAAAAGGAAAAGAAGTACCGGTGCACTAGCCTGCGGACCCCAGAAGCCCAGCCGGCAGTTCCTAACTCCTGTTTAGCCAAAGGCACTATGAGCTCCCTGACACTTCACTGTACTCCTCTCTTTTGGAGCCGCGGAAATGGATATTCTTTCAACACTCTAGACTTTAGTCCAGTCTCCTCAGCTCGTATCTTCGGCGTCCTCGCTGCCCCGAGCCCAACCCTTCTGTCAGCTCACCGCGCCAAGACCTTGGTCCAGGTTTGGGGACAGTTCAAAGAAAGAGGAGAAAGATGGCTCAGCTGGGAAAGGGATAAGAACAAGGTGGCCTGTGGCTCGGTCCAGCAATGCTGGTCTTTTTTAGGCACACGGGAGGGAGAAAAGTTTCCTTTGTCAAACTAGTGACCACGTGGCGCTATGGCGGTCACCAGCAGCAGTGCCATCAGACTGCCAGGCGCGGACCTGGGGACGTGCCAGTCACCTCCTGCGCTGGTCAAGGGGAGCCCCGAAAAGTGGGGGCACCGCGGGAACACATGAGAGAGCCGATCTGGAGGACACAGCAAGGCGTAGGAGGGTAGCTCGCGGAGCTGCGCGTAGGCCGGGGTTCCCGGCGGTGGGTGGATGCGGGATGCGG
>SJXQ01010309.1:213211-229625 GCA_006408695.1 Aepyceros melampus | reverse complement strand
AGTAATTACCAGGGAACAGGTTTTGCAAAAAAGTGAAATGACTTGCTCCTTGTCTCCCAGGGTGAGGGGCAGAGCTGGGAAGCCTATTGGCACATCTGAAGTCAGAAAAATAAATCAAGGCCAGCCTGTCCTCAACTTCCTACTCCGTTCTCCTGTTTGTTTCCTTTGACTCTCCCCCACCCACCTTCCTGTCACCACCTTGGGACCGAGTTTTTGTTTTTGGTAAGGTCTCTGGAGGCCTGTGTCTGTACTTGTATTCATGATGGAACCTTCCCAGTTGTTAAATTGTAATTCTTTTTCTGTTGTCAGAACTGCAGTTTCCTACTTCCACTGATGGAAACCGTCTTATCTCAGCAGAATTAAATGTATGCAATCAGTTCAGTTCAGTTCAGACGCTCAGTTGTATCCGACTCTTTGTGACCCCATGAATTGCAGCTTGACAGGCCTCTCTGTCCATCACCAACTCCTGGAGTTCACCAAAACTCATGTCCATCGAGTCGGTGATGCCATCCAGCCATCTCATCCTCTATCGTCTCCTTCTCCTGCCCCCAATCCCTCCCAGCATCAGATTCTTTTCCAGTGAGTCAACTCTTCGCATGAGGTGGCCAAAGTACTGGAGTTTCAGCTTGCAGGTCAAAGGGGAAAGCATAGATTCCATAAATATATAAACAATAGTCCCTAAGAATAAGCCAACCAGTCCATTCTGAAGGAGATCAGCCCTCGGATTTCTTTGGAAGGAATGATGCTAAAGCTGAAACTCCAGTACTTTGGCCACCTCATGCGAAGAGTTGACTCATTGGAAAAGACTGATGCTGGGAGGGATTAGGGGCAGGAGGAGAAGGGGACGACAGAGGATGAGATGCCTGGATGGCATCACTGACTCGATGGACATGAGTCTTGAGTGAACTCTGGGAATTGTCACGGACAGGGAGGCCTGGCGTGCTGCGATTCATGGGGTCGCAAAGAGTTGGACACGACTGAGCGACTGAACTGAACTGAACTGAAGAATAAGCAGTTGGTTAAAAAAAAGAGCATATTCTTCTCCCTTACTCCTTCCCTTTTTTTTTTTTTTTAGTGGACTTTATTTCTCAGAGCATTGTGAGGTTCACAGCAGAACTGAGCAGAAAGTACAGAGGTTTCTATATATCCACCTCCTTATACATGTATGCTTCCAACTTCCCTGGTGGCTCAGACGGTAAAGCGTCGGCCTGCAATGTGGGAGACCCGGGTTCAATCCCTGGGTTGGGAAGATCCCCTGGAGAAGGAAATGGCAACCCACTCCAGTACTCTTGCCTGGAAAATTCCACGGACTGAGGAGCCTGGTAGGCTACAGTCCGTGGGGTCACAAAGAATCGGACACGACTGAATGACTTCACTTCACTACACTATACATGTACAGCCCCTCCCCTCCCACAGAATCAACAGCCTCTATCACAGCGGTGCATTTACTATAATCAGTGAACCTACACACCATCACCCAGTTCATAGTCTACATTACAGTTTTTAAAAAATTTATATTTTCCACTATTTTTTAATAATCTAATTAACTTTTGGCTGCACTGGATTTTAGTTGCTGGGCACGGGCTTTCTCGTTGCAGTGAGCAGAGCTGGGGGATTCTTTGCTGTGGTGTGCGGGCTTCTCATTGCCGTGCCTTCTCTTGTTGCAGAGCACAGGCTCTAGGCGCTGGGCTTCTCTAGTTGTGGTGCACGGGCCTAGTTGCTCTGCAGCATGTGGGATCTTCCCGGATCAGGGATCGAACCTGTGTCTCCTGCATTGGCAGGCGGATTCTTATCCGTTGCCCCACCAGGGAGTCCCTATAGTTCACTCTTGATATTGGACATTCAGTGGTTTGCACTAATGTTTGAGGACACAATTCCATCATTATATTGATAGTACCATACAGAGTATTTCACTGTCCTAAAAACCCTGTATGCTTTTCTATTTGTCCCTTTCTCCCCTCCAGTCCCTAGCAACTGCTTATCTTTTTACTATCACCATAGTTTTGCCTTTTCCAGATGACGTGTGATTGGAATC
This sequence comes from Aepyceros melampus, assembly GCA_006408695.1. Taxonomy (NCBI): domain Eukaryota; kingdom Metazoa; phylum Chordata; class Mammalia; order Artiodactyla; family Bovidae; genus Aepyceros; species Aepyceros melampus. The sequence continues at coordinate 227,590 of SJXQ01010309.1, read as the reverse complement.
ATGGAGTATACAGCCTTTTCTGACGGACTTCTGTCACTTAGTAATAGGCATTAAGTTTCCTCTGTGTCTTTTCATGGCTTGATAGCCCATTTTTCCTAGCACTGAATAATAGTCTACAGCCTGAATGTACCACAGTTTTCTTAGCCATTCATAGCCGTTCACCCATGAAAGGACATCTTAGTTACTTCTAAATATTGGCATTTATGACTGCAGCTGCTATAAGCAGCCATGTGTAGGTGTTATGTGGAAGGAGATCAAACCATCCAATCCTAAAGGAAATCAGTCCTGAATATTCATTGGAAGGACTGATGCTGAAGCTGAAGCTCCAATTCTTTGGCCACCTGATGCGACTCATTTGAAAACTGACTCATTTGAAAAGACCCTGATGCTGGGAAAGATTGAAGGCCGGAGAAGGAGACAACAGAGGATGAGATGGTTGGATGGTATCACGGACTTGATGAACATTGAGTTTGAGCAAGCTCTGGGAGTTGGTGATGGACAGGGAAGCCTGGTGTGCTGCAGTCCATGGGGTCGCAAAGAATCTGACACAACGGAACAACTGAACTACTGGACTGAGGTTTTCAATCCATTCGGCTAAATACCAGGGAGCATGATTCCCTCCCTTCTGTTTTTAACATGTTCCTGTGAATTTGAGGTACAGACTGACACTAAGCAGGTCATCAGGAAGAAGGTGCTTGGTGAAGGATGTGCCAAGAGGCCCAGGGCAGCCGATGTCCCTGAAGGGATGAGACAGTCAGCAACACAGGGAGTGTCTGTCCCACTCCTGCAGGCTCTGCCATCTGAGCGTCATTTCTCTAGTTTGGAGTATTTCACAGTTTAAAGTTCTTAACTTTAAGCCAAAATGCCACCGTCTATCAATCAACTGGAAACTCTCCTAATTTATGGACTTAGGAGGACAGTGATAAGTATGGTTCCAGTGAGCACTGCTTCTGAACCACTCAAGAAAAATTAGATGTATTTCTGGGGAGCTTAATGGTTGGGATTCTAACTTTAAGAGACTCAGCCATCTAGGTGGCAGGAGAAATTTAACAAACAGCACAGCATATTTTGAATCTACGACATCAGAGTGTTTATGATTACATACTTACCGTAGTTATGCAGAGGCATTATTAGAAATGCTGTTGCAGTAGTTGTATGTAATCTTTGAACCCTGGGAAGAATGAAATGAAAGCAGCCTTTTAGATCAGTTTGTTTCAGTCGCTCAGTCATGTCTGACTCTTTGCGACCCCATGGACTGCAGCACACCAGGCTTCCCTGTCCATCACCAACTCCTAGAGCTTGCTCAAACTCATGTCCATCAAGTCAGTGATGCCACCCAACCATCTCATCCTCTGTCGTCCTCTTCTTCTCTCGCCTTCAATCTTTCCCAGTATCAGGGTCTTTTCCACTGAGTCAGTTCTTCTCATTAGGTGGCCAGAGTATTGGAGCTTCAGCTTCAGCATCAGTCCTTCCAATGAATATTCAGAACTGATTTCCTTTAGGATGAACTGGTTGGATCTCCTTGCAGTCCAAGGGACTCTCAAGAGTCTTCTCCAACACCACAGTTCAAAAGCATCAATTCTTTGGTGCTCAGCTTTCTTTATAGTCCAGCTCTCACACCCATACACGACTACTGGAAAAGCTATAGCTTTGACTGGATGGAGCTTTGTTGGCAAAGTAATGTCTCTGCTCTTTGCTATGCTGTCTAAGGTTGGTCATAGTTTTCTTCCAAGGAGCAAGTGTCTTTTAATTTCATGTCTGCAGTCACCATCTGCAGTGATTTTGGAGCTCCCCGAAATAGTTCAGCCACTGTTTCCATTGTTTCCCCATCTTTTTGCCATGAAGTGATGGGACTGGATGCCATGATCTTAGTTTTCTGAATGTTGAGTTGTAAGCCAGCTTTTTCACTGTCGTCTTTCATTTTCATCAAGAGGCTCTTTAGTTCTTCCTTTCTGCCATAAGGGTGATGTCATCTGTGTATCTGAGGTTATTGATATTTCTTCCAGCAATCTTGATTCCAGCTTGTACTTCATCTAGCCCAGCATTTCTCATGATGTACTCTGCATATAAGTTAAATAAGCAGGGTGACAGTATACAGCCTTGATGTCTCCTTTCCTCATTGGAACCAATCTGTTTTTCCATGTCTGGTTCTCACTGTTGCTTCTTGACCTACATACAGATTTCTCAGGAGATGGGTAAGGTGGTCTGGTATTCCCATTTTTTAAAGAATTTTCCAGTTTGTTGTGATTCACATAGTCAAAGGCATTGGCTTAGTCCATAAAACAGAAGTAGATGTTTTTCTGGAACTCTCTTGCTTTTTTGATGATCCAGCAGATGTTGGCAATTTGATCTGTGGTTCCTCTGCCATTTCTAAATTCAGCTTGTACATCTGAAAGTTCATGTACTGTTGAAGCCTGGCTTGGAGAATTTTGAGCATTACACTGCTAGCATGTGAGATGAGTGCAATTGTGTGGTAGTTTGAACATTCTTTGGCATTACCTTTCATAGGGATTGGATGGAAAACTGACCTTTTTCAGTCCTGTGGCCACTACTGAATTTTCCAAATTTGCTGGCATATTGAGTGGAGTACTTCAACAGCATCATCTTTTAGGATTTGAAATAGCTCAGCTTGAATTCTGTCACCCCCACTAGCTTTGTTTGTAGCGATGCTTCCTAAGGCCCACTTGACTTTGCATTCCCGAATGTCTGGCTCTAGGTGAGTGATTACACTGTCGTGGATATCTGGGTCATGAAGATCTCTTTTGTACAGTTCTTCTGTGTATTGTATCTTCTTAATATCTTCTGCTTCTGTTAGGTCCATACCATTTCTGTCCTTTATTGTGCCCATCTTTGCATAAAATGTTTGTTTGGTATCTCTGATTTTCTTGAAGAGATCTCTAGTTTATCCCATTCTATTGCTTTCCTCTATTTCTTTGCATTGATCATTGAGGGAGTCTTTCTTATCTCTAAGCAGCCTTTAGACAGGATTTGTTGAGGCCTTTAAGAGGTGATTTGCTTTGTGTCATGAGGGTGGTGTCATCTGCATATCTGAGGTTATTGATATTTCTTTAGCAGCGTTTAGATGTGATTTGCTGAGGCCTTGCAGTGTTTAGGAGACTGTTTGCTCTGGTTATTATACTGATGACGCAGAGCATGGTTTTGCCTGCTTCAAAGTGGGGTGGGTGAGAGTCAGCCCAGAAAACCGCGGGCCTCTTGTGAGAGCAGCCAGCATCCAGGTTGGTGTACTAGAAATCCTTACTTGGGAATGATGAGAGCCATGTAGCAGTACTGATTGAGGCCATCTCTATAGGTGGGGTGGCCTGGGCAGAGAGAGGTGGACGCCTGAGCCTTGGAGGTCAGCACGTGCAGCCTGTGTGGCCAGGTGCCTCCATGAGAAGCGGGAGTCAGGTGTCCTGTGGAGGACTGAAGTAGGTGAGCTGCCCATGGGAAGAGCTGCATTAGAATGACTTAGGGAGTTGTTGGATCATAACCAGGTGGCACCAGTGGTCAAGAATCCGCTTGTCAATGCAGAAGATACAGGAGATACAAGTTCAGTCCCTGGGTTGGGAAGATCCCCTGGAGGAGGGCATGGCAACCCACTCCAGTATTCTTGCCTGGAGAATCCCACGGACAGAGGAGCCTGGCAGGCCACAGTCCGTGAGGTTGCAGAGAGTCAGACATGACTAAGCGCACACACAGGGAGCTGTTGGTTTTCTATGACTATGTCAGGTGGGACCCACAGCTTCTGCCTGTTGAAACAGCACCCTAGGTGATTCTGATTTACAGCTAGATCTGAAACCTTTAAGCTAAGTGTGCTCTTCGAGAGCCTTGAATCTGGTGTCTATGAATGGCACAAGCATGGGCCCAAGACCAATAAGGACCTGGGAAGTGGCCGTCCCCTCAGGCTGCCTGGGACAGGTGCCAGAGAGGGGGCATCTGCAGAAGTTTGTTCAGGTGGCAGAGTGGCCCCCAGCCTGCCCCCAGGGAGGCCTGAGAGGAAGCAGGACTCTCAGAGTGCTTCAGGGGTCTCCGAAGCACGCCTTTTGACTGTTGTAGGCAAGGCACGTCTCCCTGTCTGCCGGCTGCTAGTGACCTGGTTTTGTGGAGGGGAAGCTCAGAGTTGCTCTGTAGTGCCCGTGCTCCTGGCCCTGCTTCCTCAGGCTGGCCTCTGGGCCCAGCCGAGGGCCATCCACTGTGGATGCTCCCATCCACAGGTGCTGTCCCCCCGACCCTGGAGATGAAATGAAGTTCATTGGTCTGAAGTTGGGAAGGAAGTTATAAAAGGAGAAATGACTCATTAGTATCCAGTCATAGAGGAAAGCTAATATTTACAACATTTCACCTTTGAAATGAATTTTAAGTCCAGAATTTCTCACTTCAGAATAATTTTGGAATAGTCATGACTTTTACAGAGAAACCAACCCATTCTAGATGAGTTACTGTCGCCAAAGAATTTCAAAGGCAGGATGACCAAAATCCTTAAAACTTTTAATAGTGAAAGTTGCATTTAGTGTAGAATGTAGTGAATTTCCAGAGAAGGCAACGGCAACCCACTCCAGTGTTCTTGCCTGGAGAATCCCAGGGACGGGGGAGCCTGGTGGGCTGCCTTCTATGAGGTCGCACAGAGTCGGACACGATTGAAGTGACTTAGCAGCAGCAGCAGAGGTGAATTTCAGGGTGTCTGGTATTGGTTGCAGCTTGTGCTGTGTTGGGAAATGTTCAGCATCTGGCGTCAGGGCAGTGAGGGGAGCAGTCCTGCTGTGAGGCACCCACTGGTTGCCATGGAGATGCTCCCCTAGGTGCTTTCTAAGCCCCAGGGTGGCTCACGGAATCAGAGCCAGTCAGGGGGGTGCAGCAACCCCACTGTGTGTTGTTACAGATGCACTTTCCATCTTGCAGGTACAATGGATATAAGTAATGTCAAGCGCATAGATAATAGGAAGACAGACTAAAGTAATTATGAAATGATGTTTTCAGTATTTGTTACCCTTGTCAGGCTTTTTTTTTTTTTTTTTTAGTGTTAGGGAGGGGTCACTTTTTTTTTTTAAAAATAAATTAATTTTCAGAGCAATGTAAGGTTCCCAGCAAAAGTGAGTGGAAAGTATAGATTTCTGACACACTCCCTCCCATCACACATGTGCAGCGTCTTCCAATACCAATGTGCCCCACCAGAGTGGGACATTTGTCACAGTGGATGAACCTACATGTCATTATTGCCCTAAGTCCATAGTTTACCCTGCAGTTTACTCTTGCTGCTGTAGCTTCTGGGTTTTGAGAAAAGTATCCACATTATAGGATGTACAGAGTAGTTTCACTGCCCTAAAAATCCTCTGTGCCATCTCATCCCTCCTTCCATTTAACCCTGGATATCACTGATCTTCTTACTGTCTCTCTAATTTTACCTGTTCCAGAATGTCGTATAGTCTGAGTCATATAATACATTCAGTTTTTGTTATTGTAAAATGTTCATAACGTAAAGTTGACCATTCTCACCATTGTTTTCGGTGTACAGTTGCTGCACTCACGATGTTGTACAGCTGCCATCGCCACTGTCCCTTTTTAAAACCTTGCGGTTCCGACGCCGCTGTGCGCCCAGCGGCCAGAGAGCCGCGCCTGCTGCCAGTGCTGCTTGTGGCTGGGGTCTGCAGCCGGCCCGGAGCTGACGTCAGAGCTTCAATCGCATTTTTGTTTGGCGTGTTTATTTTTGTTAAGTGCTTTATTATTTTTTATGAGCTTGGAGCTGCAGAAATCCAAGGAATTTGCCCCTTGACTCAGTTTCTTGCTGGAGCAAACAAAAGATTATTGAGTTGACATCAAGTTGTGGAGAAATCACAGGGTGCCCGTCTGTCTGCAGCCCTTTTGGAATTTCAGCCAATATGGGCTGCAGCCACTGGAGCCTGCTGGCTTACCATGCTCCAGGCTACGTCTTTGCTCCTAAGAGTCTTTCTTTTTTTAAACAATAACTAATTCTTTATTACTCCATGAGTACATATACAAATTTTAGACATCTTATCCATGTCAATCAGACATGACTACCAATAAAATTTTCCTTTCATGTTTGTTTATCAGGTTTTATAAAATATATTTACTGTTTCCCAAATTCTTCAACAAGGAATTATGAGGAATAATTCTTTTAAAAGTATACATATGAATGAGAATGATCAAATATAGCTCAAATGAAGCATTGTTGTAGAAAGTGTATTTCGTTGGTTCCCTCTTTTACTCCTGTTCAATTTTTTGTGTATTTCATGTAATATTGTTTTTTCATCTTCATTTTTTCTTTCACAAAATTATGTAAGGAGGAATACATTTATAACTTGTATATATATGATTGTAGGGAAGAAGATCGGAGAAGGCAATGGCACCCCACTCCAGTACTCTTGCCTGGAAAATCCCATGGACGGAGGAGCCTGGTAGGCTGAAGTCCATGGGGTCGCTAAGAGTCGGGCACGACTGAGCGATTTCACTTTCGCTTTTCACTTTCATGCATTGGAGAAGGAAATGGAAACCCACTCCAGTGTTCTTGCCTGGAAAATCCCAGAGACAGTGGGCCCCCATCTATGGGGTCGCACAGAGTCGGACACGACTGAAGCGACTTAGCAGCAGGGAAGAAGATAGGCCAGGATCACTGTAGAAAAAAGCTGAAAAAATAGAAAAGAATGTTGTTCCTAAGAGTCTTGCACTCATTCACCTTCCAGACCCCCAAACCTTCTTACTCTGTTCTTTGCAGATTTCAAAGGGACTCAGGCTGCATAATTAATATTCAGAGAATTGATCATATCAAATGAGAAAGAATGTTTCCTGCTTGTACCAGTGGTCCTGCTCCCTGCCCTGTCTCTACCTGCCCACTGAATCTCCATGCACCTCCTCTGTCCCCTGAGGTGGCCACTGGCTTGTCCCTCCCCTGGACAGAGGGAACACATTTGCCAGTTGGTTTCCCTTTGTCCTTTTTCCACTGGTCCAAATCTAGAATAAAGGGGACTTATATCCCATCAGCCTCCTTTATTTTTCCCATCTGACAAACTCTTTCTTGTTGTATTGCTTCTAAGAGGAACTTAGAGAGTCCTGAGATTATAGAATTTTAAGGACTTCCAGGTCATTTAGCTCAACTACACTTTTCTCCCACTTCCTGACCACACATACCTGGACTCAGGGCCCCCTTAACTGAACTTGTTAGCTCACGTTTCTACTTTCGGAGGGACAGTTGGTAAATTGAGGCATAAATGTGGGCTTAACTGCAGAATGGGAGCACAGTGGCCCGTGTTGCCTCACGGTTTAGAAGTTTTGCCTGAGAGTCAGGAGTGATAGGAGACATAGCTTAGAGACTGAGCCTGGGAATGGAGTTTGTACTGAGAAAAGTGGGCCCTTTGCAGAACTGGGCCACCTCCTGGAGGAGGGGGAGCCAGGTGACCTACCTCTAGGGGCAGGGAGTGCTTCTGGGTGGGAAGACACCATGTACCTGGGGTGCTTTATGCAAGGACAGTCAATTCAATTATCTAATCCCATTTTCAGTCTGGATCACCCAAGATATCCCAGGTTTTGGTTCAGAAAATATGATCCCCGATAGAAGCTAGGTGCAGATGAGACATTTACTAGTATAGGAATACAGGTGGAAGGGTGGAGAAGTAGCCAAGGGAAGGAGATTTTTACAAGCCTTTGTTTAGGCTGGTGGATGCAAGGTCAAATTCTCGTGACTATTTTGAAGGGCTCCTTTTATCCTGTTCTGCCTTGTGAGGGTCAGAATGATTCTGAGTTTTCATTATAATTGCATTTTCTTCATTGATTTGCTGATCATTGCCTTTCACATTTCTGGGAGGCACTTATTAGGATTGGGGGTGGGGCTCAATTTAAAAATTAGATACTGGTGTTGATTGCAGATAATTTTCTGACATTCTTTTCACTGTTGTTCAGCTACAAAGTCATCTCTGACTCTTTGAGACCTCAGGGACTGCAGCGGGCCAGGCTTCCCTGTCCTTCACCATCTCCCAGAATTTGCTTTAACTCATGTCCATTGAGTCAATGATGCCATCCAACTTTCTCATCCTCTGTTGTCCCCTTCTCCTCCTGCTCTCAATCTTTCCCAGTGGCCTTTTCCAATGTGTTTGAAAGCATTCCTTTCATATGTGACCTCATTTAATCTTCACAACAACCCTGCAAGGCAAGTGTGATTCTCCTTTTACAGATGAGGAACTGAGGCACAAAAGGCTAAGTCATCATCCCCTGGCCACATGGCTAATCGCTGGTAGGGCTGAGCCCTGAGCCCAGAAGCCCTGTTCCCTTTCTTCTCAGCTCCCCTGTCATCAAGTTTGTCCTGGGACTCCCAGGCATCCATCTAATATCTGCTTGGCAGGGGACAGGTGTGCCTGGCAGCCTCGGTCCGCAGAGTGAGGGGAAGCCAGACCCAGAAGGTCAGCACATTCTCTGCAGAGTGTGATGATGTCAGGATTGTTCAGAGCCAGGAGTTGGGATTCTTCCTAAATTTTGGTTCCCCAATGGCCTTGGGTGGTTGTTTGCACAGGGTATGTTTGGGTTTGGATTTCAGATTTATTCTTGAATTTTTATTTCAGGACATAACTTGGCAAGATGAGCACTCCGCCCCTTTCTCCTGGGAAACAAGGGTAAGTTGGATTAAATTTAGATTTGTTTATCTTTTATAAAAAGTGATGTGGTTAGGTATTTTCCTTTCAGCACTTAGGAGGGCAGATGCACCCCCTGCTGGCAGGAAAGGAGAGGAGGTGGGGCGGGGCCTGTGCTAGGTTAGGTGCTGGATTTAAAGTGAGGGGGTTGGTGGCACAAGGGTCCGTATGACAAAGCCTTGAGGGAAGCTTTTGGAGGGGTGGGATAAGAGCAGCTATTATTAAAATGAAATCAGAAGGGCAACAGAGACAGCAAGTTGGGTGGATGAGGGGGCAAGAGTGCAGATCCATCAGAATTGCCTGGAAGAGTCAGCTCTAAGGCAGAGTCCTGAGTGTGGAAGAGAGGAGGGAGAGACTGTTCTTTGTACCTTGTGAAGCTGGACTAGCCAGTGGATACACATGGACAAGCCAGCCTGGATCCCTGAATGCTGGTGTCCGTCATTCATTCATTGCTATCAGTGTTATTGTTGCCGAAGTTGCTTAAGAATATCAAGCTTCACTGGGTTGATCCATTTCCCCATTCTCCCTAGTTGTCCCAGAACAAGTGCCTTAATAAGTAGCAAAATGACCAAAAGGAGGTGTCTCAAATCCAAGGAAAAAGACCAGGATTCTCTGAATTCTGGAGCACTTGCTGCTGTGTGTTGGAGGGTCCTTTGCCTGATGGAGGTGATCATAGTGGCTCAGTGCCTGAACTGGGGCTTAGACTTGAGGTCAGATCAGGGCTTTCGAGCACGGATACTTGAAGGGGCTTGTTCTTGTCCCTACAGTTGTTCATCCCAGTAGAAATGGCCTCCACGGGGCTGTAGGAAGAGTGGGTCAGAGTGGGATGAAGCAACGAGAAGGTCTGCAAGTGACTCAAGTCTGAGTGGCCCTCACATGGGGGTCTGTGTCTAAGAGTAAATGACGGACTTGACGAGGGCCTCTGCAGACCCGGACAGCTGGCGTCCTTGCCCACAGGTGGCGCTGTGACCAACGCTGACTGCCCCCAGTGATGCGATGCCCCGGGATGGGGAAGCCTGCGAGATCCAAGGTGGCTCTCATGTGAGAGTTAGGAGGCGGCTTTTGAGAGCACTTAGCTTTAATGCAGATGAGCATGTCCCTTCAGCAAGCAGACTCCTGCCTTCAGGGAACCAGGACGATGGGTCCTAAACGTCCTAAAAATAAAGTTGCAAACATCTGCATCCTGTGTGTCTTTTTATTTTTATTTTTTTTAAATTTCTGAGGCAGATGACCTAAGTCTAAATAGAAGGCAGGGCGAGTGACATAGTTGTGCCTGGAAGCTAAATCCTTCAGGATATGGACACTGGTTAAGGGGTGGCCGAGGGCAGGTGGGAGGGAGCCAGGGATTTGGAGGAGCAGCCTGGAATTGCGGTTTCAGAGCTCTGAAATCCAACAGCAAATCCCTTGTCCAGTAACAGGGCGGAGGAAGTTGGAGATGGGTGGAAAGTACGTCGCCACATTGGCATTCATCAGGGCCAGCACTGTGGGTCCCCCAGATGGGGCCCTGAGAAGCACTAATCCTGTAGATGACGTCTAGCAACGGGCAGATGGGCAGCCTGCAGGTCGGAGTGGACAAGGGCACAGAAGGCAGCACAGACTTCCAGGACTGGGCCATAGGTTTCATGATGTCTCAGTGATGAAGACCGAGAAATCAAATTAGTTAAAATGCCCCGAGCCCTATGTGCATTGTGCTCCCCTGAGGATATCTGCTCTCATAAGAATTTAGCTTGTTAAATGTTCCCGAGTCAGCCCTTTGTGGGATGGGCTGTTTCTTATGTTACTAACACAATGCAATGACATTCTGGGACAAGGAGGGGGCAGCGCCTGGGGCAGCTGCTGTGAATGAAGCTCAGTGTGGGAACAGGTGCCTGGAAAAGGTCTCTAGAACAAAGTGTGCTGACATAATCCAGCATGGGTTACACTTGTGCTGGTGTTAATTGTCACAGATGGCATCCAGGTCTCCTGGGAACCTGCATAAATCGAGAAGGCTTGGTAGAATCACGTCGATTTGTTTTGCCCATTTTAACTTGTATCTTTTCAGTAAAACGTATAGTCTTTGTGGCTCAGAATTCCATTCATGTTCCCTTCCAATGAGAGAACCAGCTTATTTCATGAACTGGTAGTCTCTCTGTGTTCTCACCTGTCCGTCTGAGCTCTCAAAATCAAACTTATGTGGTTTAAAGTCAGGACTTTGTAGAAGTAACAGAAAGTGTTCCAAGGAGCAAAGGACCGCACCCCTACCCTGTCCTTACCAGTCAGCATTCCACATTCACCTCTCCCCAGCCAAAAGTCAAGTGCCTGCCTCCCTGAGTTGTCACACTCTTCCTTAGGACTTAAAGACTCATGAGAACTTCTTTGGAGAGCTGCTTGCAGGAGGCAAGTTAGCCAGGGCAGAGTGGCCCTGACCTCCAACTGCAGGGCTGGTGGCCCTTCATCATTTGAAATCTTTGATACATGACAGACACCCTACTGTTTCATGGCTTGAAATGTTCGTTTCTTTGCTCCTGGTTCTGTGGGCCAGCGGTCTGGGCAGGGCTCAGCCAGACTGTTCTTCTGCTGGCCTTTCCATGGACCTGTTACCAGACAGCATGCAAACCAGCTGCTCGAGGATAGCCTCTCTCCATTTTTGGTTGGGGCCACATGTATCCAGTGAGCTACATGGTAGCTGAAGAGTTCCCCTGGGTGAGAGTGCAAGCTGACAAGGCCTTCCTAGGCTTAGGCTTGGGTATCAAAATGTCCCCTCTGCTTTGTTCTGCTGGTCTAATTGAGGCCTAGTCCAGCTCAGGTTTGAGGTTTGAGGACATATATTGCAGCTTCTGATGGAGAATTGCAGAGAATTTGTGCCGTTTTGAATCTTAAGACTCCATGCTCTGACAGCCCTGACACCAGGTCATTTCATTTGATTGTCTATCGTCCACTGATTTAAAAAATTTTTATTTTTAAATTTTGTTATAACATATGCCTAACATAAAATGTACCATCTCAACCATTCGTGAGTGTGCACTGTCGTGCAGCCATCGCCACAGTCCGTCTCCAGAAGTCTGTCATCTTCTTAAACTGAAACTCTATTTTCTATAAACAGAAACCCCCCTTCCCCCTCCTCCAGCCCCTGGTAACCATCCTTCTACTTCCTGTCTCTGTGACACCATTCATTGATTTTTCAAAAATTCAGTAGACATTGATTATACATCTACTCTGGGTCAGTCATTATGCTTAAACTCAGAGATGAGTAATCACTTGCTCTCAGAAAGCAGCCCAGTGAGGGGATGAGTGCAGCTGGGGACAGGAGGACAGCTTTAGGCACACAATCACTCCTTCGGTTATTTTCCCTCATGCAGTTAACACATATCTACATGTGCATTGGTAGATGTGATCTCATGCCTTCTGCAGCTGTTCACTTCAGCGACTTTTTTCCCCAGTTTTCTTTTTTTGGCCGTGCCACATGGTATGTGGGATCTTAATTCCCTGACCAGGGATCCAACCCATGCCCCCTGCCTTGGAAGCACAAAGTCTTAACCATTAGACCACCACTTCTGCAGACATTTAGTGATTGCCACTCGGGGCCTAGCTCTTTCTCGGCTCTGACTGCAGAAAGGGGGACTTCCCTAGTGGTCCAGTGCCTGAGACTCTACTTTCAATTCAGGGACACAGGCTGGATCCCTGGTCAGCAGCCACCAAGAGATTAGCTGAGGCTGAGGTCAGGCTGACCCGAGGTCACAACTGTCCGGCACAGAGTTAATCTCAGGGATTTGGGATGTCTTCCCAATTTTTGCACCTCTGCCTAGGCTCCTTCCTTGAGGCTAGCTTGTGGCAGAGGACCTCTGCAGAGGCCTGCTGAGGATGGACAAGCTAGTGTCATCTGTCCCTGAAAGGCAGCTCTGATCAGGAGAGGCCTTAATGCTGGGCAAGCACCTTCGATCTTCTGAAAGGTTGTTGCTGAATCACAGAAAAGACGCTGGGATTCTTTGCCTCTGGAGGAGAATTCAGTCCAGGGCCAGAGATGAGGCTTGATCACTCAGAGCTTTTGTGTAATGAAGTTTTATTAAAGTGTAAAGGAGATAGAGAAAGCTTCTGACATAGGCATCAGAAGGAAGTAGAAAGAGTACCCCCTTGCTAGTGTTAGCAGTGGAGTTATATACTCTCTAATTAGTTATTACAGTAAAAATCCAAAGAATGTCTAGAGGTTGTAAAGACCTCACTAGGCCTACTCCCACAATTTACACCTTAAGATAACAGGATTAGCCAGAAGGTTTTTTCCAGAGACTGTCCTCAAACAGGATACATTATTGTTCTATAATCCTAAGGAATACAGACGGACAAAAAAGTTTATCCTTTCTTCCTCATTGAGAATTCCAGACCCCTGTCTCCTTGGGGACCCCTAGACTTCTTATCAACCTGCCTGGGAGATGGCTCTCTCACTTCTTGGCTCCTGCTCGGTCTTCTAGCCTGCCCTCCCCTCCTGGGTCGCTTCCTTCAGAGACTGTGCCAGGCCTGGGGCCTCTGTTGCTCTGACATCGTCCCCATGGAAAGGAGGCTCAGAGGCAGAGTGCCCGTCGCAGCCGGCGAGGTGCTCTTGGTTGTCATCTTTCCCCTCATCCGTCAGCCCTGCAGGTGTGCTGGCGCAGAGGGGGCCTGGAGGGCCTCAGGGTGGATTCCTGTCTCATCTTCTGAGGTTTCAAGAGGAAAACACTCAGCCTTGGAATGTTCCACAGAGGGGAGGAGAGGATTCTTGGCATTCCTAGTCCCTCTGGGCTGGGGAGTTTAGAGGAGACTCCTACAGAGGCAGGTCAGGCCCTGGCGCTGGGGAGCTGGACTCTGGGGACCCCACCCCCACTGTGCTTTCCTCCCCCAGGCTGTCTGGAATTTTCCTCTGTCTGCCCAAGTTCTTCCCCTGAGGTTCAGCTGCCTCACTGGGGATAGTAAGTAAGCGAGATGGGAATCAGCTTCTTGATCTCTAATGGTCAGCACAGACCATGCCCACAGTAGGGAGGCCTCCTAGCCCCTCTTCAGGAGGAGAAGTAAATGCCTGGGCACAAAAGCATCTCCATACACTGAGGTCCACACTAGGGAATTGCAGGCACGCCCAAGTCTTCCATCCCGGGAGGTCAGGGTCACTACTGGTGTAGGCCAGGACAGCGGGGCTCAGAGAAGGCTGTACCTGGCAGGCAGCAGGAATCAATGAAGAGAGATTGGAGCTTGGATCTGCCTGTGGCTTGCAGGCATCTCCTGCCCACGAGGGACAGAAGGGTGTTTCATCAGGTTATCTGTACATGGAGTGTTCCCTGGATTCCCAGTTATGGCTCTGCCTGGCTCTCCCTCTTCACTGTCAGCCCAAAGTTTCTGCGAAGCAGGGGGCCATGGAGCCGTACCATCCCCCCATCACAGCAACACTCCTGCTTGCAGCCCCTGAGACCCCTGTCTCTTCCTGGCAGTGAAGTCTCCTTCCCTGATGCCCCTGTGCTGTCGCTCACTTACCTCCCTGAGATCCAGAGTGGACCTGTGCCCCCTGCTCTTGACCTTTCCAGACTCTCATGGATGCAGTAACCTGTCAGCCTCTTCAACCCAGGGCCCAGCCTGCTTCTTGGACCCCAAGGGTGCTTCCTGCTGGTCTCTCCTGCAGCCCTGAGCCCCGCCCCACAGACCCTCTGTCTCCTGCGTCCTTGCCTGGCCCACTCCGCCCCTGCCCTCAGCCCCCCCCGCCCCCCTCCCTTCCCCATGCAGGGCCCACCTCACCCCCGGCCCA
>SJXQ01010309.1:178897-205623 GCA_006408695.1 Aepyceros melampus | reverse complement strand
CCGTGCCTGTACAGGTGGGTGTCTGGCTTCAGCCAGGGTCTCCCTGCTGAAGGGATGAGGGCTGCCTCACAGGGCTGGGCGGGTGGGTCACAGATGTCCATGCCTTCTTCCTCTGCCATCCCTCGGCGGCCTGCTGGGTTGTCACTCAGCTCGGCAACCAACAGACATGCAGGAAACGTGTTCAGTGAGCCTGTCTGGGTGCCGTGACTCGTCTGTGGTTGTGTCTCAGATGCCTCCCTGCTTGTGTGAGGGCAGGCGACGGAGGATCGTGGGGGCAGTGAGCAGAGGACTCAGGGGGAAGCTGGCAGTATGGGTGGGGTTTGACTGCCAGCTCCACGCAGGGGCCTGCGAGGCTGGGCTGCTCTGTGGGTGAGGAAGGGAGCTGCAGGTGTCCTGAGGGCACAGGGGGAAGCAGGCAGGACCCCCAAACCTCCACCAGGAGCAGCTGTGCTTGTTTGCAGATCACAGGAGACTTGCTTCAGTAGTGATGGGCAGCTTCTTGTTTCCAAGCAAAACAGAGTTAGGTGTCCCAAGTGGGGTCCTAGGGAAAGGACTTCTTTCCGGGGAGGCAGGAGAAGGAAAAGAAAGATCTGAGGGTCTCACTGCTGAGGTGCAGTGAGTCGTGAAGAAAGGGCCCTGTAAGAGAATAGGCAGTGTGAGTGTCTTCTCTGTGTCTCCCCGTGTGTGGAGCCCTGAGTGTGAGCTGCCCTACACTACTGGAGAAAATGCAGCCAAGAGGAGGTGTTTGCTTAGGACTTTAAACGGATCTAATGTTGAAGGATCACCCAAATCCAAAATTAATAAGTGTGTGTGTGCGCACGGTAAGTCGCTTCAGTCATGTCTGACTCTTTGCAACCCCATGGACTGTAGCCCGCCAGGCTCCTCTGTCCATGGGATTCTCCAGGCAGGAATACTGGAGTGGGTTGCCATACCCTCCTCCAGGGGATCTTCCCAACCCAGGGGATCTTCCTGACCCAAGGATTGAACTCACGTCTCCTGTGGCTCCTGCATTGCAGGCAGATTCTTTACTGCTGAGCCACTTCCTGAGGGCACAGGGGGAAGCAGGCAGGACCCCCAAACCTCCACCAGGAGCAGCTGTGCTTGTTTGCAGTCACAGGAGACTTGCTTCAGTAGTGATGGGCAGCTTCTTGTTTCCAAGCAAAACAGAGTTAGGTGTCCCAAGTGGGGTCCTAGGGAAAGGACTTCTTTCCGGGGAGGCAGGAGAAGGAAAAGAAAGATCTGAGGGTCTCACTGCTGAGGTGCAGTGAGTCGTGAAGAAAGGGCCCTGTAAGAGAATAGGCAGTGTGAGTGTCTTCTCTGTGTCTCCCCGTGTGTGGAGCCCTGAGTGTGAGCTGCCCTACACTACTGGAGAAAATGCAGCCAAGAGGAGGTGTTTGCTTAGGACTTTAAACGGATCTAATGTTGAAGGATCACCCAAATCCAAAATTAATAAGTGTGTGTGTGCGCACGGTAAGTCGCTTCAGTCATGTCTGACTCTTTGCAACCCCATGGACTGTAGCCCGCCAGGCTCCTCTGTCCATGGGATTCTCCAGGCAGGAATACTGGAGTGGGTTGCCATACCCTCCTCCAGGGGATCTTCCCAACCCAGGGGATCTTCCTGACCCAAGGATTGAACTCACGTCTCCTGTGGCTCCTGCATTGCAGGCAGATTCTTTACTGCTGAGCCACCAGTTCAGTTCAGTTGCTCAGTCGTATCCGACTCTTTGCGACCCCATGAATTGCAGCACGCCAGGCCTCCCTGTCCATCACCAACTCCCGGAGTTCACTCAGACTCACGTCCATTGAGTCGGTGATGCCATCCAGCCATCTCATCCTCGGTCGTCCCCTTCTCCTCCTGCCCCCAATCCTCCCAGCATCTTTTCCAATGAGTCAACTCTTCGCATGAGGTGGCCAAGTATTGGAGTTTCAGCTTTAGCATCATTCCTTCCAAAGAACACCTAGGACTGATCTCCTTTAGAATGGACTGGTTGGATCTCCTTGCAGTCCAAGGGACTCTCAAGAGTCTTCTCCAATACCACAGTCCAAAAGCATCAATTTTTCGGTGCTCAGCTTTCTTCACAGTCCAACTTTTACATCCATACATGACCACTGGAAAAACCGTAGCCTTGACTAACGGACCTTTGTTGGCAAAGTAATGTCTCTGCTTTTGAATATGCTATCTAGGTTGGTCATAACTTTCCTTCCAAGGAGTAAGCATCTTTTAATTTCATGAGCCACCAGGGAAGTCCAAATAAACAGGTAGTGGTATTTCAGAGGGAGGCTTTGGTTTGGAGACATTGTTTTATAGTGAATAAAGAGATACGTGGACAAGGCATGTCTGAGAAGAGTTTCTGGGGGAAGATGGTGGCCTACTCGTGGACCTGGGTGAGGCGATGAGCAAGGCTTTGTTCATGGAGATGGACGGCACTTCCCAGAGCTTTACTGCTTCCTGGCCTTCAGAGCTTTTCTGGATGGGCTGCAGTGCTTGCTTAGCTCTAGCGAGGCACAGGGAGGACGGCCACGGGGTGATGGAGGCCCCCGGGTCCCCCAGGAGCACCGCCTTGTGATGCTGGCCCTGAGGCCGGCTTCCTGCCCATGGCTCCCTCTCTCGGACTCGGGCAGCCCACCGCTCTCTTGAATCTGTAGTGGGGTCTTCTTCTGAGGGAAGCATTTCTATGAGTTATGTGAGAATCTTAATTGTAAAGAGATACAGGAAAGTGTGTGAGGGGTGGGGTGGACTCTGGGACAGAGCCCATGAAATCCTCAGAAAGAACTGGTTCCTGACTGCAGAGCACACAGTGAAATGCTGCTGCATCAACACTGGTTGGAAACCAGAAAAAGGAACGTATGCCTGCCCCCCTTCGGCTTTTCAAGCTCTGGCTCAGTCTAGGGGCAGCAAAGGCCTGACACCTGCCTCAGGGGAGCTGCTTAGCCCATTGCCTCTGT
The DNA here is from genome assembly GCA_006408695.1 of Aepyceros melampus. NCBI lineage: Eukaryota > Metazoa > Chordata > Mammalia > Artiodactyla > Bovidae > Aepyceros > Aepyceros melampus. Next base: position 202,677 of record SJXQ01010309.1, on the reverse strand, counting down.
TGCCTCTGTGGTGCTGCCTTCCAGCGGCAGCATGTGGAGGGCGCAGACTCAAGGCTCCCTTGCCCAGGAAGGCTGCAGCCACCAGGTACACATGGACTTGTGTTAGACCTCGCAGAAGGGTGTCTCAGGTGGCTGGCAGAAGCCTGTGGAAGTGTGTCTGAGTCAGCTCACAGATGGCCCTTTAAGCCCACCCCATGTCCTGTAAGTGGCAGTCTGTGACCTGAAGAATGGTCCTGGGTCAGGGAAAAATCACTCCAGAACCTGCCACATAATCTGAAAGAAAGAAGTTTTATATCCTTTCTCTGTATTTTTCACTCCCTCACCTTGGTGATTTGTTTTGTCTGTCACTGTGTATGTGTGTTTCATATTAGAAAGACTATCTTCCTAACTTGTTCTTGTACTCCATGGGTGACTAAATTTAAACATGCCCCTCATTCAGAAATAGAAAAGATCCATTTTTCTCCTTTTCTCTCCAGGTGGGGTCTACAGGCTGCCCTCAGGCATGCCTGGGGACAGAAGGGGATATGTGTTGGATCCTGGCAGACTTTGACTTGCACTGAGCTTTATTTAATTTTCTGGTTCCCAGCACTGAGGCAAATTGAGGTCAGGGAGCCTCTGAGATGAAGTACTCTTATTTCATTTGGGTCATTTTAAATGAGATGCTGTTTTTAGATTGTGCTGACTTGAAAAAAGCCTTATGCCTTACTTTGGTGTTTTTGTCCCTTCTACAGGTCAGCTCAAGTAATGTCATCTTGAAGACAGGATTTGATTTTCTGGACAACTGGTAAAGTGGATTAGACAGAACAAACAAACCAAGAATCCCCAAGTATTTTCCAAAGTGGTGTGGTGAAGGGGGAGATTAAACACAAGGGCAGGATTCCCACTCTTTCCAGAATCATTTGGATGCTGGTAAATGTTGCCTTGGCCAGCTCTCCAGATTTTTCCCTTTTTGGTAAGACCAGATATCTGTGCTATTTTCAACAATTTGATAACAGAAGTTTTACATCTGGAATTTTTAAAAACTCTTAGGAATTCAGTAAATCTTAAAAATAAAAGCTGTGTTCTAGCTCTACCCAATTTTCCCCCTCCTTCAAGAAAGTGTTTTCTCAACCATGTCACAAAATTCATAGAGTGATTCCCACCTCCTCTCTGTCCCCTCCCTTTAAAAAATGCACGGGGCTCCTTTGACGGGTGGCTGTTGAGGATGTCCTCAGTAGTCATGGCACTGGGCCCCGCTGTGACCACGGGGAGACCTGCCTGCCCCCAAAGTCCATACCCGCAGCCCCAGCTGTCCGGCTTCCCGTGCGGAAGCCACGCCTCTTCCTCTGCGGAAGCCACGCCTCTGTATCACGTGCCACCTTTCACTCGCATCACTTCCAGGAAACGGATCATGGGCACGTGGCAGGGTCGTCTTTAAACTGCCTGCCATGCTACTTACTCAGACTCTTCATCTTTGTTTAACAAGTTGCATGTTTTAAAGTTTTGTATTAACTTTACATGATTTTGTATCTAGATTTAGCAATTATAGGGCTACCGCTTTTCTTGGGTTTGTACCAGTTTCCCCTTGGAAGTTCTTTGCTACTTTTCTGACCTTTTAGGTGTTTTCTGTCCTGGGCATCTGCAGGAGTCAGGGCAGATGACAGGCATTTCTGGAAGACCAGGCTCTTCTGATTAGTTGCATTGGAATCTTCTGGTGTGAAGCTGGCAGGGGCAGCATATGTCCTTCATCCCAAGGACTGGTCAAGCTGTCACGATGGACTCTCCCTCAATCCTGACCACCGATGGAAGTGGAGTCGTTTCTGCATGGCCCCAGCAGCGCCCCTTGGAGACCTTCGTGGTCATGGTGACAGCATTTCCTGAAGGTGGACTTGGCTGACTGCTGTGGTCTCTGCTGCTGGGGAGGTAGGGAGGGGGGCAGGTTAGGACAACTCTGAGCCTACGCAGAAGGGCAAGGTGTCCTCCACCCAAGATGGGATGGCGTAAGGTCAGAGGAGAGCCCCTGCTCAGTGACTCCCAAGTGGTGTGAGCCTGTGATCCATGCCCTGGTGTGATCTCCACGTTGCCTCTCACTGTGTTCTCACCTGACGCCTTAATCCCTGCAAATCCTGCCAGTGAGCACCTGGTTTCAGTATCAAAGTGTGTCTTTTTAAAATGCCTTTCTGTTTCATATGACATTCTGAAATGATATCTAGAATATTTTACCTGGCTCCAAGGTAAAGCACATGGCAACTTGTTTTTTCCCCAGAAAGTCTCGCCAAAACTGTGGCCTAGCCAGCTTTTGGTTTGGTTTCTGCCAATTGCATTATGTCCCTAAACTTCATTTGGCTCCTTGGGGTCTTGAGTTTGATCTTCCTCCTCTGGTGACTGACTGTACTGTGGTGAACACAAGTTCTTTCTGCCCTGTTTAAGTAGAGTTGAAACATTCAAGGGAAAAAGATTCCTAGCATGGTGATGAGGGGGAAAGAGTCCTAGAAATCCCAGCTGGAATTGCACAGCTGGGTACCAGCCCTGCAGGTCAGCCGCTGAGCTTCAGAGCTGGGCTTGCCACCTGTCTCCACTTCCAGCTTTGAGCGCAGTGGACTGTCTTAGAAACCATGCTTGAAAGCAGGGTCTGCTTAAGAAAAAAAGATGTCCAGAAGTTGCATTCCTTAGTGTTCGCATATCAAGAAAGAAGGATCTGTGTCCTGGGACAGTTAGCCAAGGTGATCAATCTGTTCTTTTGAGAGAGAACTCTTAATTTCTTTTCCACTTTCTCATAAAACCCAATATTCCCATCCAGTTCTCCTGGTAGCTGAGGGGATTTGGAGATTATTGAAAGGTTCTGCCTCATTTATCATCATCTGGGGTCCAGTACCCAGTGGTATTCAGGTCTCTGGAACGATGTCTAAAGTTTCATAAAGGTACAGCCTCCTGAGATTAAATGTAAAATCACAGTTTGGGAAATCCTAGAGGGAGTTCTGCAATTGCATTGCTTTGCTTTGCAAAGTAATAAAACTTGAGAGGGAGCGGTGATGGCCTGGAGGATGCATGCACATGGGTGACCATCCTGCCTGAACTGCGATTCTCCCCGTAACCCTGGGCAATCCATGTTAAGATGATGCCTTTCACCATCCTCCTGGGAATCTATGTTTGGTATGTTCAAGTAAGGGAAAATTAAACTCGTGTTTGCCACCTTTTTTTTTTTTGCCACATATCAAGATGGCCTTTCTAAAACCAGACCTTTGTATTATTGTAAAAATTCACACTTTTCAGTTGAAGCCTAATGTGGTTTTGCACCTTCCTCCTTCATCCTGGCTACTCTGTTGTCTGCTCCTGAGTTTTAGCTCAAGGATTCAATGTCTTGCTCTGGGTAACTCTAACTGCAAAATCCACCAGGAAGTTAGAAACCAGTCTCAGTTCTTTCACTTGGGATCCCTTCCCACTTCTACCCTCTAGGTTGAGGGGTTCCACCTGCTTTGGGAACAGTGGGCACCCAGCCCCACTGCACCCCCATGGGTGTCAGAACAGCCTCTTCTTTGATACACATTTTCAAAAATGAAAAATTCTTACTGACTACTTGTAACTTGGTTGTATTTTGTATTAACAGCCTTTAATAAAGCCATTTAAAATTTGTTCAGTGTGTCTCTTTGGGACCTCTGCTGGAGTTAGAAAGCCTGCTAGGATGATTGCTGTTGAACCCAGAGGGGAATAAAAGGATTCATACTTGTTAAAACCAGCTTGAAACCTTGCTTCAGCAGGCCCACTTTGCACAGTCTTCCTGGGCCCTGCAGGTTAGTGGGACGCAGTAGCTAAGGTGCACAGCCTCCAGCAGAAGAGGTGGGCTGTACCCCAGAGAGCTCTCGTACGGCCCTCCTCTGACAACCCAGGGCATGTCTTTCCAAGACAAGCTGATGGCATCAAGTGAGTGACTCAGAAGGGCAGATGCCATCTCCCCAAAAGCTTTCACCTTGAATGTGATCAAACTTGATTTTTCTTGAAAGAAATATAAACGTGGCTTGTGAATTCTATCTTGTTCATTAAGGTGCAGGTGGTAGGTTACCAGTTGTAGATTGACAGAATGTTTAGGTGTCAGTTTTTAAAACTAATACCCTCTTAGTAGCATTTTTCTAGGTACCATAAATATGTGTTAATGTATGATATTTTTCTCTTGACTAACTCTGTATAACGGGCTCTAAGTTCATCCACCTCCTACTTGCAGGGCAGGAGTAGAGAACCAGACAGAACAGATTTGTGGACGCTGCGGGCTAGGAGAGGGTGGAACGAACTGACTGAATAGCACCGAAACATATACATCACCTATGTAAAGTAGATAGCTAGTGGGAAGTTGCTGTATAGCATAGGGATCTCAACCCAGTCCTCTGTGACAACCTAGGGGGGTGAGATGGGGTGTGGGGTGGGAGGCAGCTCAAGAGGGAGGGGACATATGTATACTTATGGCTGATTCACATTCTGTTATGGCAGAAACCAACACAACATTGTAAAACAATTATTCTCCAATTAACCTAATACCCCCTCAAGAAAACGGGGGTTCCAGGTGTCAGACTTATAGGTTATCATGCACGGTGGGGCCTTGCTGACCACAGGTTTTTGGGTGAGCAAGTGATTGTACTTGCTGACTCTTTGGTATTACAGTGATTTGATGAAGTGTGTGGACCAGCAAGTGTATGTATATGTATGAGAAGGGGCAGGGTAGGTTTCCCCTAGGTTTGGTAACCTTTATGGTAGCTCAGTATGTGGAAACAACATAGCTACCAAAGGAAATAAAAGTGTTTCTATGCAAGAGGGAGCCATCAGCATAGACACAAAATATATCTGGGTGTATTCAACACTTTACAGCCCGGAGGAAATATGTTGAATCTGGGGGACAAGAACGTTCTTGGTTGTGGGGTGGGGGTATTCACAGGGGCTTGTCTATAAATTTTCATTGGTCTGATCATATGTTTATATGTAATCTGATGAACTTACAGGTGCCTTGATCCCAAAGGTCGGGGCTGGGGCACCTTAGGAGGGAGTCAGTGATTCTGAATCCCACCAAGACTCAGGTAGAAAGCAAGTGAGCAATTTTGAATATAAAATTAAAAATTAACAGCAGCAATACCAAGTAGAAACACAAATAAAAGAAAATCAACTCATAATGATAATTGAAAATATAAGGTATCCAGGAATCAACTTTAACAGTATACAAAGACTTTTTTTTTTTACAAAGAAAACTATAAAAGGAAAATAGAAGGTGCAGAAGAAGAGCTGAATAATCCTAGGTGGGAAAACAATATTATAAAACTTCATTTTCTTCCAATCATTTTATAAAGTTAGTGTAACTCAACAAAAATTACAGTTGGGCATTTGGGGAAATTGGATAGATTTACACTAAATTGTAGGTGCAAAATAATAATTCACTGAAAAATGAGAGAAGCCTTGTCTGTCAGTTATGAAACATGTTTATGGGTCTTGGTGCAGGAATAGATTATTAGATCAATGCAGAGCTTGGGGACAAATGCAGCCATTAAAGGAGACTTAATTTACAATCAAAGTGACACCAGAAATTGGTAGGGGAAAGGAGGATTCACTATAGGAGGTATCAACATGGACTCTTACACAGTTCTACATAGAAGGTGGACTCCATAAAGATTAAAGACCAATTTATAAAAGATAAATGTGTAAAGCTAATAGAGCAAAATGTCTTGTGACCTAGGGCAAGAGCAAGGAAGGACTTCTTTAGTAAAAGTTCAAAAGCACAAACCATAGAGCAAAACACTAATGAATCTCATACTTGAAAATCAAGGATTTCTGTGAGTGAAGTACAATTTCAGTAGAGTTAGTGGAAACGATGGGAGAAGATATGTGCTATGTCAATTCCAATAGTGGACAAGTACTAAGAGTACATAGGGGACTTCCCTGGTGGTCCAGTGGTTAAGAATCCACCTGCCAAAGCAAGGGACATAAGTTCGATCCCTGGTCCAGGAAGACCCCACATGCTGCAGAGCAACTAAGCCCATGTTCGACAGCTACTAAAGCCCACACACCTAGAGCCTGTGCTCCACAACAGGAGAGGCCGCTGCAGTGAGAACCCTGAGCACTGCAGCTAGAGAGTAGCCCCCACTTGCTGCAGCTAGAGAAACCCATATGCAGCAATGAAGACGCCGTGCAGCCAAAAATAGATAAAGTACAAAGGGGACTCTTGCAAGTCAGCAAAAAGAGTCCAGCAATCTTAACAGAATTAACATTACAAAAAATCCTTAAAAACTGTCAAGCATATGAGAAGTTGCTTACAATAGTTGATAATCAGAGGGGGAAAGCTGCTCAATAATGGCAAGTGTTGGCAGAAATGGGAGAGAGCACTGTTCTCAACCTTGGGTGATTTTACCCTCCTTGGGAACCTTTGGTAGTGTGAGAAAACATTTTTTTTCATCACCACAACTGAGGGTGAGTCTGCTGTTGCCATCTAGTAGGTAGAAGCCAGAGATGCTGCCAGACATCCCAGAGTGCACAGGACAGCCCCACGACAAAGGATGCCATGCTGTGCCATGCTAAGTTGCTTCACAGTCAAGTCCGACTCTCTGCAACGCTATGGACTGTAGCTTGCCAGGCTCCTCTGTGCATGGGATTCTCCAGGCAGGAATACTGGAGTGGGTTACCATGCCCTCCTCCAGGGGATCTTCCCGACCCAGGGGCTGAACCTGTATCTCTTAAGTCTCCTGTATTGGCAGTCATGCTCTTTACTAGTGCCACCTTTAGAAGCCTAAAACAAAGAATAAGCTAGTCCAAAATGTTGGTACTGCTGAGGTTGAGAAAGCCTAGGATAGAGGAACTGTACATTTGTCAAGAATAATCTGGTGCTATTCCACCAAACCGAGTGTCCCCTGTTCTGTGACTCTGCTGATCCCCTCTAGGACATGTCTTGAAATTCTCAATTAGGTACTTAGGGAAATATGTACAGGGCTGTTCATTACAGTGCTGTATGTGGGAGTCAGAGGCAACCTAGATGTCATCGGGAAGATGGTTAGATAAAATGTGATGGACCATCAAAACAGAAAATTAATAAGGAAACACATGTCTTAAATGATACATTAGATGAGCTGGATCTCATTGATATCTTCAGGACATTCCATCCAAATGCAGAAGAATACACTTTCTTAAGGGCACATAGAACATTCTCCAGGGTAGACCACATCTTGGGTCACAAATCAAGCCTCAGTAAATTTAAGAAAATTGAAATCATATCAAGCATCTTCTCCGACCACAATGCTATAAGACTAGATATCAATTACAAGAGAAAAACTAAAAACACAGACACATGGAGATTTAACAATACATTTCTAAATAAGCAACAGATTACTGAAGAAATCAAAAGGGAAATAAAAAAATTCTAAAAACAAATGACAATGAAAACACAACAACTCGAAACCTATGGGATGCAGCAAAAGCAGATTTAAGAGGGAAGTTTATAGCAATACAATCCTACCTCAAGAAACAAGGAAAGCATCGAATAGACAATCTAACTTTACACCTAAAACAACTGGAAAAAACAAGAACACCCCCCCCCCTCCAAATTAGCAGAAGGAAAGATATCATAAAGATCCAAGCAGAAATAAATGAAAAAGAAATGAAAGAACAATAGTAAAGATTAATAAAACTAATAGCTGGTTCTTTGAGGAGATAAAATTGACAAACCTTTAGCCAGACTCATCAAGAAAAAAAATCAAATCAATAAAATCAGAAGCGATAAAGGAGAGGTTACAACAGAAAATGCAGAAATGCAAAGGATTACAAGAGACTATTATGAACAACTATATGGCAATAAAATAAATAACCTGGAAGAAATGGACACATGCTTAGAAAAGTTCAATCTTCCAAGACTGAACCAGGAAGAAATAGAAATTATGAACAACCCAGTTACAAGCACTGAAATTGAAGCTGTAATAAAAAATCCCCCAAAAAACAAAAGCCCAGGACCAGATGGCTTCACAGAAAAATTCTATCAAACATTTAGAGAAGAGCTAATGTCTATCCTTCTAAAACTCTTTCAAAAAATTGCAGAGGAAGGAACACTTCCAAATTCATTCTAGGAGGCCACCATCACCCTGATACCAAAACCAGACAAAGACAACACAAAAAACGAAGACTACAGGCCAATATCACTGAAGAACATAGATGAAAAAATCCTCAACAAAATTTTACCAGACAGAATTCAGCAACACATCAAAAAGCTCATACACCATGATCAAGTAGAGTTTATTCCAGGGATGCAAAGATTCTTTGATATCATTCAATGTGATACATCATATTAACAAACTGAAAGATAAAAGCCATATGATCATCTCAATAGATGCAGAAAAAGCCTTTGACAAAATTCAGCACCAATTTATGATTAAAACTCTTCAAAAATGGGCATAGAAGGAACCTACCTCAACATAGTAAAGGCCATATATGACAAACCTACAGCAAACATGATTCTCAATGGTGAAAAACTGAAAGCACTCCCCCTAAGATCAGGAACAAGACAAGGGTGTTCACTTTCACCACTGTTATTCAACATAGTTCTGGAAGTCCTAGCTAGAGCAATCAGAAGAAAAATAAATAAATCCAGATTGGAAAAGAAGATGTAAAACTCTCACCGTTTGCAGGTGACATGATACTGTACATAGAAAACCCTGAAGATAGTATCAGAAAATTACTAGAGCTAACCAGTGAGTTTAACAAAGTTGCAGGATACAAAATCAATATACAGAAATCACTTGCATTTCTATATTCAAACAATGAAAAATCTGAAAGAGAAATAAAAGCATCAATCCCATTCACCATTGCAGCAAAAAGAATTAAATGTCTAGGAATAAACTTACCTAAGTGGCAACCCACTCCAGTGTTCTTGCTGGAGAATCCCAGGGATGGGGGAGCCTGGTGGGCTGCTGTCTATGGGGTCGCACAGAGTCGGACACAACTGAAGCGACTTAGCAGCAGCAGCAGCAGCAGCAAGGAGACAAAAGAACTGTACACAGAAAATAAGGAGACACTGATGAAAAAAAATCAAAGATGACATAAACAGATGGGGAGATATTCCATGTTTCTGGGTAGGGAGAATCAATATTGTGAAAATGACTATACTACCAAATGCAATCTACATATTCAATGTAATCCCTATCAAATTACCAATGACATTTTTCACAGAACTAGAACAAAAAATTTCACAATTCATATGGAATCACAAAAGACTCAGAATAGTCAGTGCAGTCTTTTTTAAAATTATTTTTTATTTTTAAAATAAACATTTATTTTAATTGGAAATTAATTACTTTATAATATTGTATTGATTTTGCCATACATCAACATGAATCCGTCACAGGTATACACGTGTTCCCCATCCTGAACCCCCCTCCCACCTCCCTTCTCATACCATCCCTCTGGGTTGTCCAGTGCACCAGCCCCAAGCATCCAGTATCATGCATCAAACCTGGACTGGAGATTCATTTCATATATGATATTATACATGTTTCAATGCCATTCTCCCAAATCATCCACCCTGTCCCTCTCCCACAGAGTTCAAAAGACTATTCTATACATCTGTGTCTCTTTTGCTGCCTTGCATACAGGGTTATCATTACCATCTTTCTAAATTCCATATATAAATGTTAGTATACTGTTTTGGTGTTTTTCTTTCTGGCTTACTTCACTCTGTATAATAGGCTCCAGTTTCATCCACCTCATTAGAACTGATTCAAATGTATTCTTTTTCAACTGATACAGCCCCTATGGAAGACGATATGGAGATTCCTTAAAAAACTAGGAATAAAAGCACCATAGCACTATATGACCCAGCAATCCCACTCCTAGGCATATACCCTGAGGCAACCAAAATTGAAAAAGACACATGCACCCCATTGTTCATTGTGGCACTATTTACAATAGCTAGAACATGGAGACAACCTAGATGTCCATTGACAGATGAATGGATAGAGAAGCTATGGTGCATATTCACAATGGAATATTATTCAGCCATAGAAAGGAACACATTTGAATCAGTTCTAATGAGGTGGATGAACCTAGAGCCTATTATACAAAATGAAGTAAGTCAGAAAGAGAAAGATAAATATTGTATTCTAACACATATACATGGAACCTAGAAAAAAGGTACTGAAGAATTTATTTACAGGGCAGCAGTGGAGAAACAAACATGGAAGAATAGACTCATGGGAGAGGGGAGCAGAGGTTGAGATGTATGGAGAGAGTAGCATGGAAACTTACATTACCATATTTACAATAGATAGCCAATGGGAATTTGCTGTATGGCTCAGGAAACTCAGATAGGGGCTCTGGGTCAACCTAGAGGCATGGGATGGGGCAGGAGATGGGAGGGAGGTAACCTACGGCTGATTCATGTTGAGGTTTGACAGAAAACAACAAAATTCTGTAAAGGGATTATCCTTCAATCGAAAATAAATAAAATTTTAAAAAATGTGATGGACCCACACCATGGATTATTATGTAGCACTTAAAAGCAACAAATTAGATGTACACATGGCTACATGGATGGATCTGAATAACTATGTTACTGAAACAAAGCAAGAACAATGGGATACAAGATAATACCATTTGTAAAATTAAAAATGTAAGATATTTGACAATAGAATGATTGCCTATGGGAGGAGGAAAGGTAGAAATAAGGGTTCAGTTCAGTTCAGTCATTCAGTTGTGTCCGACTTTGTGACCCCATGGACTGCTGCACGTCAGGCTTCCCTGTCCATTACCAACTCCCAGAGGTTAGTCAAACTCATGTCCATCGAGTCAGTGATGCCATCCAACCATCTCATCCTCTGTCATCCCCTCCTCCTCCTTCCCTTAATCTTTCCCAGCATCAGGGTCTTTTCAAATGAGTTAGTTCTTCGCATCTGGCGGCCAAAGTATTGGAGCTTCAGCTTCAGCATCAATCCTTCCAATGAATATTCAGGGTTGATTTCCTTTAGAATTGACTGGTTTGATCTCCTTGCAGTCCAGGGGAGTCTCAAGGGTCTTCTCCAACACCACAGTTCTAAAGCATCGATTCTTTAGTGCTCAGCTTTCTTTATGGTCTCTAACTCTTACATCCATACATGACTTCTGGAAAAACCATAGCTTTGACTAGATGGATCTTTGCCTGCAAATTAATGTCTCTGCTTTTTAATGTGCTGTCTAGGTTGGTCATAACTTTTCTTCCAAGGAGCAAATGTCTTTTAATTTCATGGCTGCAGTCAGCATTTGCAGTGATTTTGGAGTCCAAGAAAATAAAGTCTCATTGTTTTCCCATCTATTTGCCATGAAGTGATGGGACAAGATGCCATGATCTTAGTTTTTTGAATGTTGAGATTTAAACCAGCCTTTTCACTCTCCTCTTTCACTTTCATCAAGAGGCTCTTCAGTTCCTCTTCGCTTTCTGCCATTAGGGTGGTGTCATCTGCAGATCTGAGGTTATCGATAAGGTAGCAAGGAAGAAATATGGCAGAGAACTCTAGAATAGACTGAAGCTCATGTTCCATTGGATGCCTATTGGCAAAAAAGCTTGCCATTTCTTGTCATCTACATCTGTTATTAATCTCTCACATTAAACAGGATACTTTAATTGGTGTGTTATGTTGGAGGTGCCCCCTGGCCAGCAATGGTTAGATCTTTTGTGTCCTGGCTCTGTTTCATTTTAATTTGTGTGACTCTATAGTTGCACAGCAGCCAACATCTGTAAAGCCTGAGTCAATCCAGGCACTTCTATAATAGCTGGTGGGACAACTGTGCAGATTGGGAAGAGAGTGAGGGTAGGAAATATTGACAGTTGATGCCATGTGCCTTGGGGACCAAGATGACATACTGTGTGAGATTCAGCAGGGCACTTTGTAGAGGAGCAGATGATTTCATCGGCTGACGAGTGCCTTACCAATGCAACCTGCAGTTACCCTAAGAATTTGCAATAAAATCATACACAGTGATATGTGTGAGGATCTTTAAAATTTATTCTAAGTGTCCTAACTAAGAGTACAGAAAATGTGGAAAACATACTTCACTGCTTTAACACAATCTTTAATGCATCTTGAAGCATTCACTGCCTTTTTTTTTTTTTTTTTAGTTTAGCTGCAGTGGGTCTTAGTTGCAATACCTGGGTTGTTCGTTGTGGCGCAGGGGCTTAGTTGCCTCACAGTATGTGGGATCTTCGTTCCCAGACCAGAAATCAAACCTGTGTCCCCTGCAGTGTACGGTGGATTCTTAACCACTGAACCACCAAGGAAGTCCCTACTGCCAGTCTTTTATTGTGAAAGTGTCCAAGCCCAAGCATGGAACGGATGTGTCAAAGGGACTCCCGAGACTGGAAATGAGGTCCAAATGCAGGTCTGGCAACCACGTGGGTCCTGGTTGTTCCCTTTGTGCCATATTCTCCATTTCTCTTGCTCCATCCCCTCATTTTGTCTCCCCCCATGGATTTGTTGCAACGTCTAGCCCCAGGACTGCAGCACGGGGAGGGGGGTCACAGAATCCAAACAGAACCTAGCAGTCTTCCTGAGGTGAAGAGAATGAATTTGGAGTTGAGGAGGCAAAAGGGACTAGAATTAAAATAGCAGAGTTCTGGAAATGAAGATCTCTTGAAACTTGCATAGGGATTCTTTATATCTTTGGCCAAAGATCAGTCTTTACACGTGTTGGGTGAAATCATAATGGGTTGGGCAAAAGAAACCTCCAAGGAAATAGCAGTTGTCAGAGAACTGTAAGATAATTCTCAGGACTGCAATAATATATATTTTCTTCATAGCTTTTTACTGTGTTGCATCCTGGCACTAGGCACTGGGAAGTTCATAGTGTATCATATGGACATAGTTGCTACCCTCATGCAGCTTAAGTTCTAGTAGAGACGTAGACTATGGATATGACCACACAAACAATTTTATAGCTGGAAATTTAAAAGCAAACAAGATTTCTGCTTCTGGCAACGATAGACTAATGAGGACTGAATTCAACCCTCTTGCCATAAACAACTAGAAAATTGGAGAAAATATAGATAACAGCAACTTATATAAAATTTGGACAACAGTCCATCCAAGACTGTGATCCCAAGAGAAGGGAAATAAGTGAAGTAAGTCTTATAATTATTTTGGTTTTCTGACTTAAGGCATTTTGTAGACTGTGTTGCAGAAAGTTTCAGTGAGTTGAGGAGAATGAGTTTTGGAATGAAAAGATACTTGGAATTTGCAGGAGGTGGGGTTGGGTAGAGAAAGAGCTTCAGAAATATGCACAAGATTCCCCCTGAGTACATTGGGGACAATTTCTAGACTGCAGTACGGGGGAGGGGAGTCATGGAATCCAAACAGAACCTAGCAGTCTTCCTGAGGTGAAGAGAATGAATTTGGAGTTGAGGAGGCAAAAGGGACTAGAATTAAAATAGCAGAGTTCTGGAAATGAAGATCTCTTGAAACTTGCATAGGGATTCTTTATATCTTTGGCCAAAGATCAGTCTTTACATGTGTTGGGTGAAATCATAATGGGTGGGCAAAAGAAACCTCCAAGGAAATAGCAATTGTCAGAGAACTGTAAGATAATTCTCAGAGTTCACACAAGGCAGGATGCCGGGGTCCAGGCCCTGGAGGATCCAGGGGAACCTGAAGGAAAAATGGCGTCAGTGGATAATTTAAAGAGAAATAAGGAAATAATATTGTAGATAAGAAAATAGAGGAGAGAAAGATGCTGATATTCCTTGGTTTATATAGAAAGCTAATCAAGTCTTAGAATCCCAGGCAGAAAAGTGAACACAGAGAGCCTCTGTGTTCCAAGGGATCAGCCTGAAAAAGAAAGTAAGAGAGAAAAAAGGAGAAAAAAAAAAAAAAGAAAAACACGGGGTGACCAAGCTTCTTCGAGCAAGGCCCATTGTTTTTATTTTCAAAAGGGTCTTTTATACCTTTACTTGTACATAGAGGGAAATGAAAGATGCAAAGTCATACAGAGTCAGCCCAAACATTACATCTGTTTTGTCTTTATCAAAACCAGGATTTTTTCTGCAAACCTTTCCCATAAACAATATTGTGTACATTATCTTCTGGCCTTGGAGGCCTGTGAACATTTTATGACCCTTTTTTGATAAAGGCTGCTCAACCAGAAAACTTATTTTCCCTCAAAGTGTTTTTTCTTTATATTTTTAATCTATGTCAGCTTCAGAAAGTATTAAACGAGTTACATTTTTCACGGAGCAAAGGTGCAGTGAGTTACAAGAAAGAACCAATTAGCTCAAAAGTCTGATGTGGTTAATTTCAAGGCTACACTTGTTTCTCTTACCTTCCAACTATGTTAACTAATGCACTCCCATGTGCACAGTGGATAAGAGATATGGGAACTTAGCAACAAGCACTGGCCCAGTAATGAAATCCCACACCAGCACTACTCTAATAACTTTTTTAACTCTTTGAAAGGCTCTATGTTTTAGGCTTTCTGTGCCTCTCACAGTTGGGAGGCTGTGAATAATCACATGCGTAGCTGCAAGAGTCTGGATAGACCTGCCAAGCAAGCTAGAATGCTACAGAGGGGGTTTGATTTGAAATATTCCTCTCATGTCCAAGAGACTTATTAGCTATAGCCCTAAGTTGATTTTCTCTAGACAAAGGTGGTCAGGGATAGCCCCCTGTTAATGTCAGAGGAGCTGGTGAAAGTCATGAAATAGTAAAACAGACAGATTCTAGTTTTGGGGTAGATGCTCGAGAAAGCCTAGGGAGCCCGTTGAGTCCTGAAGCCTTGCTTAACAGTTCTCTTCCACATGACCTTGTCATGGGTGGGAACCACATCTTTTAAAAATAGAACTATCAAGCTAAAATTTAATATACAATAAAAAAATCATTCAAAACCAAAAGCAAAAATTAAAGCACACACATGAGACACATATATAATAGCCACATAAACATGACTTTTTCAAGTGTACATGAAAAATTCACCAAGATACAATATGTGCTGGGCCATACGGAAAGTGCCAGTAAAATGAGAAGAACTGAATTCATCCAGAGTATGGTCTCTGATACCAGTCATTGTTGGTATGGTGGTGAGCATAGCTGCCTCCAATTGCAATGCAGTTAAATCAAGGATTAATAATGGAAGATATCTGGAAAATCCTAACATATTTAAATATTAAAATTACATTTAAAAGTAGCTTATTGGTCAGAAAAGGATCACAAGAAAAATTGGAAATTACTTTGAACTGAAAATACTGTATATCAAAATTATTGATATGCAAGTAAAGCAGTGTTTAGAGGGGCATTGATAGCTTTAAATGTTTTTTTCTAAGAAAAGAGATCTGAAAAAAACACTTATCTAAACTTCTACCATAAGAAACTAGAAGAACAATTTAAGCAGAAGGAAAGAAATAATAAAGAGTGGAAATCAATTAAACAGAAAATGGGTCAACAATAGTAAAGTAGATGATGTTTTAAAAGTCAGAACTTTGAAAAGATCAACAAAATTGGTAACTTGCTAGCTAGGCTGATGAAAAACAAAGATACATCATTTACACACACACACACACACACACACACAGAAACACAAATTACTAAACAAGGAATGAAACAGGGACATAACTACAGATATTTCATATATTAAAATGATAATAAAAGATTATTGTAAGCAATTTTACTCCAAATGGTATAAATTAGATAGAATGAACCACTTCATTGAAAGATAATGCCTACTAAAATTAACTCAAAATAACTAGAAATCCTGAGTTTCTGTACAAATTTTTCATTATTTGAATTCTTCCTCCCCCCAAACTCTAGGTTCAGATTATCTCACTGGTGAGTTCTATTAAATGTATACCAATCTTACATGAACTTTTGAAACAAGAGAAAGGAAGAATTCTACCCATCTCATGTTATGAGGTCTGCATTACCCTGGCACCATAATTAGACAGAGACATGACAAAAACAGAAAAGAAAAAACCTGCAGATCAATATTCATGTCATGAGTACAGATATAAAAATATTTAACAAAATATTTAGAAATCAAATCTGGTAGTATTTTAAAATAATAATGTATCATAACCAAGTGGGGTTTATGTCAGGAATAAACCTGACTAGGTTTGACTAGGTAGGCTATAGGTATTACCCAGTGATATAATCAAACACTAATCTAAGTGAAAGTGAAGTCGCTCAGTTGTGTCCGACTCTTTGCGGACCCATGGACTGTAGCCTACCAAGCTCCTCTGTCCATGCGATTTTCCAGGCAATAGTACTGGAGTGGACTGCCATTTCCTTCTCCTGTATGTGGTGAGGTATTTTATAGACATGGTTAAGATCCACAATCAGTTGACTTAGTAAAGAAGATTACCCTTGATAATATTTGTGGACCTCATCCAATCACTTGAAAGGCCTTTTAAGAGCAAAAACTGAGGTTTTACAGAGAAGAAATTCAAATCCTGGCTGAGTCTGCCCTTCAAATTTTGGATTTGCCAGTCCCCACAATCACGTGAGCCAAGTCCATAAAATAAGTCATCCACACACACACACACGCATTCCCTATTGCTTCCATTTCTCTGGAGAACCCTGACTGATAGATAAATTTTGCTTAGCATTTGAAATTCGTTAATGTAATTCATCATGAAGGTGAAGTGAACGTGTTAGTCACTTAGTGTCTGACCCTTTGCAACCCCATGGACTGTAGCCTGTTAGGCTCCTCTGTCCATGGAATTCTCCAGGCAAGAATACTGGAGTGGGTAGCCATTCCCTTCTCCAGGGGTTCTTCCTGACCCAGGGACTGAACTCAGGTCTTCCCCATTGCAGGCAGACTCTTTACCATCAGACTCTTTACCATCAGAGCTCTCATACTAGCAGAGTTAAGAAGAAGAATCATTTGACAGTCTCAACAGATGCTGAAAAAGTATTAGGCAAAATCCAACACCCATCATGATAAAAATTCTCAGCAGACTTGAAATAGGAGGGAACTTCCTTAACCTGATAAAAGGCACTTTGGAAAGTTATACATCGAATGTCATATTTAGTGACGAAAGGCTAAATCCTTTTCTTTTCAGATTAGGAATGAGCAAGGAATTCCACACTTGCCAGTTCTATTCAACATTGTGTTGGCAGTCCTAAACAGCTTAATAAAACAAGTGATAGAAATAAATACCATAAAACTGAAAAAATAAAGCTATCTTTATTTGCAGTTGACATGATCATACATGTGGATATGACATATGACATACATATGACATACATGTGGATCCCTAAGGAATCCATAGAAGTAATATACAAATTAGAAACACCACAGCACAGAAGGTCAAGATACAAAAATCAGCTGTATTTCTACATACTAGCAATAAGTTGGAAAAAAATAATTGCATTTATAAGATTATCAAAAACATGAAATTATAACAAAATGTATACTATGTATATTCTAAAAACTACAAAACATTGCTGAAATTTAAAAATAGCTAAATACATGGAGAATATATGATGTTCATGCTTTGGAAGATTCAATATTGTTAAGATACTAATTCTTTCCAAACTGATCTAAGGATTCAGTGGATAATTCAGGATAAGGCTCCCCATCTTAAGGTCAGTCAATTAGCAACCTTAATTCCATCTGCAACATTGATTCTCCTTTTTATGTAAAATAGACACAGATTCCAGGGACTTGTTGAGGGAGACTTGTTGAGGAGTCATTAGTCTGCAAACCACAGGGCAAGTTTTTAATTAAGTGATAAAATCAGCCAAACATCCTTGAGGAAGGGACATTGTAACCAGGAGAACAGTTAGAAAATCATTGCAATCTCAGGAAAGAAGTAATGATGATTTGTCCTAGATGAGCAGCAATGGGGATAGAGAGAAGACTTGCAAGAGTCACTTGGAAGGCAGAGTGGGTTGCCACTCCAGGGAGTTGGAATCTATTATTATCTATCATAAGCACAGGTGAGAGGGGCATTTTGATTGGGAAGAGAGAAAGTCTGGATTAAAAAAGAACTAGAGAAAGTTTGATCCTTTAGAAACAAGGCCTGAAAAGAAATGAAAATTGTTCTGCTGTTTTATCAGCCTGGGCTTTTATTAAGCTGAGTGTCAATGCCAGTTTTAATTGTTTACATTGTCTCTCAGACAAACTCACTCGATGGATTGTTTGCAGAGATGTCCTCCAACAATTCCTTCTATCCCTGATCCACACTTCACTTCTCAAGGCAAGAGGTGAAGCCCATTTTCCTTCCTCGTGGTCTGAACTGGTCCTACCACTTGCTTGGCCCAAAAGAATGTAATGTATGGTGGAGGTTAACATTTTATTGATTTCTGAGCCTGAGCCTCAAGAAGCTGGGCACCCTCCATTCCTGTTCTCTTGAAATGCTTCATCCTCATGCAGAGAGCATGGTCTGGCATCTTGGAGAGGGTGGGCAGCCATGTGGAAGAGACTGAGTCATCTCAGTCAATAGGCCCAGCCAACTACTGGACACAAGACCAAGAACATCTCAAACCAGCCAGTCCCATGCTTCTTTACTGTCTTAGTGAACACAGGCTGCTATCACAAGCTGCAGTGGATTGGGTAGATAAACAACAAATTTTATTTCTCACAGTCTTGGAGACGAGATGAAAGACCAGGGTGCCAGCATGGCCAGGTTCTGGTGACCTCACATAGTCTTCACGGAAGGACAGAAGGCTAGCTCCCTTTCCCTTCTGATGAGGACACTAACCCATTGTGGGGGCTCCACCCTCATGATCTAACTACATGCCAGTCACTCCACTTCCCAATACCATCCTCTGGGTAGTTAGGGTTTCAACATATGAGTTGGGGGTGTATATAAACATGCAGTTCACAGTACCAACTGAGAACAAACACGAGGAAGCCCTGCTGACCACATGAGGAACCAAGAGGAGCTTCCCAATGCAGCCCTGCCCCAACACCACTCCACAGAGCTGTGAGCAAATACACTGCTACTGTAAGCATGGAATTTTCAGTTGGTTTGATGGACAGCAAGATAACTGATATGCCTTTCCTGCTGGACTCTAGCCAAAAGTCTACCCTGAATTTCACTGGGAAGAGAGCAGAAGAAAGTGAATATAATATAGTATAATATAATAGAATAATATAATATATATTATATGAGGAATACAACAAAAAAGAGACCCACAGACATAGAGAACAAACTAATGGTTACCAGTGGGAAGAGGGGGACGGAGGGACAATATAAGGGTAGGGGATTAAGAAACACAAATTATTATGTATAAAATAAGCTACAAGGATATACTGTATGACATAGGAAATATAACCAATATTTTAGAATGACTATAAATGTAGTATAACCTTTAAAAATTGTGAATTACTATATTGTACACCTGTAGCAGATACTATTGTACATCAACTATACTTCATTTAAAAAATTAAAATAAATTTAAAAATCAAGACCAAAAGAAACCTTGCCCAGCAGATAATATAATGCATTGTGGAGTAGAAGCATCCAGTGACTATTGTATTGTGTTCTTCGTTTAGTGATGTAAATAGATAGGTATGCAGCTGCCCTACCTTTGCAGTCCTTGTTCATCTGTATAGCACTTCCCTTCATTCTCTCTCCATTACTGAGACAGCTGATGGCAGCCACCTGGGCTGCAAGGGGAAAGAGGAGCCCTGGGATGATGATAAAGCCTCCTGACAGAGTTCCTGGAGGCTGAGGGAGCTCTGGGGATAGGAACTAAAGATAGCCTCTCCCGTGATGCCCAGCATCCATCCTTCAGGCCGAGAGGGTTGGTGCGGAGGGTGTGCACTGCCCCCAGAGCTGGGACATGGTGCAGACATGAAGACCTATAAAGACGCCACTGCTGCTCCCAGGAATTGCAGCTGGGGAAGCAGAGTGAGCTACAGTTGAAAAACTGTTCACTGTTCATCTGTGTTGGATTGTAAATCACTGTAATTTACTAACCTGTCAGGACTTTAAAGAAGATAGCAGAACAGGGGTGTGGAGCAAGCCGCTGGGGAAAGTGCGTTGAAAGAAGTAGGATTTTGCCTTTCAGGAGACTTTTTACTTGTCATCTCTCAGATGGAATGGCTGTGGGAAGCAAGTTGCCATTTTCCCTGTGCCTGTGGGCTGGTCTCATCTCATTTGTGAAGACAGCAAGAGCTCTCTGGAACCTTCGAATTATTATAACAAGAGTTATCACTTATTAAACACTTAAAATATGTCAGCCATATTTTAAGTGTTTAATTAGTGTACCGTGCTTTACTTTAGTAAGCAGTATTATTCATTTCATTTTACAGATTATGAAACTGAGGTTCTAAGTAAATTTTCTGAGGTGTTTCAGCTAGTAAGTGATCAAAGTGGGAATCTAGTCCCCATTTACCTGACTTCCAAGCACATGTACAGTTATTTTGCAGAGGCCACACTATCCTTCATTTTCAATGAAGTGGTCATTTCCTGAAAGAGAAAACTATTTACTCTGAAACATCTTTATGCTTCCTTTTTCACAGCGTCAAACTCACTGAACTGTGATCCCTAAAACCTTTGTGTCCTTAGAGCACAAAAACTACAAAGAGCCCATTTTCCTGAGCTTCACATTGGTCCTTCTTTTCATATGCTTATTTGGTGCAGAGTGAAAAACATCAGTTCGGTCACTTTAACACCCAGTCTTACATGAATAATGTTCTTGATTTCTTTTTTTTTTTTTAAATAAAAGCTGTTGTTCCCTTGTCCCCCAGGGCCTTCAGTTTTGCTTTGCCATTCCCATTTGGGGTGAGTCTCTGAGTGCCCCTAATGGAGTCATGCTGTGGCAGTGCCTGTCACTGGGAGAGGGGACCTGTATCTGAAGAACATATGTCTGGGAGGGGAAAACAGCATCTCCTCTCAGGGATAAGCAACCCAATATAGGAGGAAAAGTCACCTTCAAAACAAATAGCAGAAGCTGCAGCAAGAATGACTGGCCTGGCCCACTCTCTTCCTGGGTTTCAGACTTTGTCCAGTGCTTCCCCTCTCTGAGCTTCATTACAGTTCTCTCCAAATTAACATCTAGCCTGGTATAACATTCTTGAAATTTCTGGCACAAAGTAAACATGAAATGAACCCACACTCCTACATAGCTTGGTGTTAGGCTGGAGGTACATTTAACTTATGTCCCTTGCAAAATATATCTACACATAAGAGACATTTGAAATTAAGATTTTAAGGGTTTCACTGGTGGTCTGAAACCACCTGGCTTTCCAGGTGGCACAGTGGTAAAGAATCTGCCTACCAATGCAGGAGACACAAGAGACATGGGTTCTAGCCCTGGGTTGGAAAGATCCCCTGGAGAAGAAAATGGCAACCTACTCCAGTAGTCTTGCCTGGAAAATTCCATGGACAGAGGAGCCTGGTGGGCAATAGTCCAGTGGGGTTTCAAAGAGCTGAACACCACTGAGCGACTAAGCACAGTACTGGTGATCTAGTGGTTAGGAACCCACCTGCCAATGCAGGAGGCACAGGTTCGATCCCTGATCTGGGGAGATCCCACATGGCCTGGGGCAGCTAATCCCAAGTGCCACTACTATAGAGCCAGTGCTGCAGAGTCCACGAGCTGGGGTTTGATGGTGGTGGTTGTTGTTTTAATATTGAACTGCATGAGCTGTTTATTTATTTTGGAGATTAATCCCTAGTAGTCTCTTTGTTTGCAAATATGGAAAACACACCCCATTCTGTAGGTTGTGTTTTCATTTTGTTTATGGTTTCCTTTGCTGTGCAAAAGCTTTAAATTTAATTAGGTCACATTTATTCATTTTTGTTTTTATTTTCATTACTCTCAGAGGTGGAGCAAAAAAGATTATGCTATAATTTATGTCAAAGAGTGTTCTGCCTATGTTCTCCTCTAAGAATTTTACAGTGTTTGGTCTTACATTTAGATTTTTTATCCATTTGAGTTTATTTTTGTGTATGATGTTAGAGAATGTTCTAATTTCATTCTTTTACATGTAGCTGTCCAGTTTTCCCAAGACCACTTATTGAAAAGACTGTCTTTTCTCCATAGTATATTCTTGCCTCCTGTCTCACACATTAGAGGACCATAGGTGTGTGGATTTATCCCTGGACTTTCTATTCCAATGGACTATCCTGTTCCATTGATCTGTATATCTGGTTTTGTGCCCCAAACCATACGGTTTTGATTACTGTAGCTTTGTAGTATAGATTGAATCAGGAAGCCTGATTTCTTCGGCTCCGTTTTTCTTAGAATTGCTTTAGCTATTTTGTTTTTTGTTTGTTTGTTTCCATACAAATTGAAAAATTTTTTGTTCTAATTCAGTGGGGAAAATATTGGTAATTTGATAGGAATTGCATTGAATACATAGATTACTTTGGGTAGTATAGTCATTTTGATAATATTAATTCTTCCAATCCAAGAACATGGCCTATCTCTCTACCTGTTTATGTTATCTTTGATAACATAAATGGTATTTTATCATTTTCTGAGTACAGGTCTTAAAACATTGATGACCTGCTTAGGGGGACATTTTCGAGAGACTTGGCAGGTGGTTTGCTCTCTTCTGACAAAACATGATCCACTGGAGGAGGGAATGGAAAACCACCCCAGTATACTTGCTGTGAGAATCTCATGAACTATATAAAAAGAAAAAGATATGACATCGAAAGATGAGTCACCCAGGTTGAAAGGTGTTCAGTATGCTATTGGGGAAGAGCAGAGGAGAAGTACTAATATCCCCAGAAAGAATGAAGCTTCTGGGCCAAAATGGAAATGACACTCAGTTGTGGATGTATTGGGGATCAAAGTAAAATCCAATGCTGCAAAGAACAGTGTTACATAGGAACTTGGAATGTTAGGTCTATGAGTCAAAGTAAATTGGACATGGTCAAGCAGGATACGGTAAGAATAAATATCAACATCTTAGGAATCAGTGAACTAAAATGGACAGGAATGGGTGAATTTAATTCAGATGACCATTATATCTACTACTGTGGACAAGAATCTCATGGAAGAAACAGAGTAGCCCTCATAATCAACAAAAGAGTCTGAAATGCAGTACTTGGGTACACCCTTGAAAGTGACAGAATGATCTCAGTTCATTTCCAAGGCAAGCCATTCAACATCACGGTAATTCAAGTCTATGCCCCTACCACCAATGCAGAATATGCTGAAATTGGTCTGTTCTATGAAAACCTAGAAGACCTAGAACTAACACCAAAAAAGATGTTCTATTCCTCACAGGGGGCTGGAATGCAAAAGTAGGAAGTCAAGAGATACCTGGAGCAACAGGCAAGTTTGACCCTGGACCTCAAAATGAAGCAGAGAAAAGGCTAACTGAATTCTGCCAAGAGAATGCACTGGTCATAGCAAGCACCCCTTTTCAACAACACAAGAGACGACTTTACACATGGATATCACCAAATGGTCAATCAGTTCAGTTCAGTTCAGTCGCTCAGTCGTGTCCGACTCTTTGCGACCCCATGAATCCCAGCATGCCAGGCCTCCCTGTCCATCACCAACTCCCGGAGTTCACTCAGACTCACGTCCATTGAGTCCGTGATGCCATCCAGCCATCTCATCCTCAGTCGTCCCCTTCTCCTCCTGCCCCGAATCCCTCCCAACATCAGGGTCTTTTCCAATGAGTCAACTCTTCGCATAAGGTGCCCAAAGTACTGGAGCTTCAGCTTTAGCATCATTCCTTCCAAAGAAATCCCAGGGTTGATCTCCTTCAGAATGGACTGGTTGGATCTCCTTGCAGTCCAAGGGACTCTCAAGAGTCTTCTCCAACACCACAGTTCAAAAGCATCAATTTTTCAGTGCTCAGCCTTCTTCACAGTCCAACTCTCACATCCATACATGACCACAGGAAAAACCATAGCC